>JAJIBD010010228.1:0-25000 GCA_021461705.1 Cryptotis parvus | reverse complement strand
AAGATAAAGAGGAAAAGAGAATAAGGGAAATAAATCAGTACTGAATTCCAGTGTGTGAAACTGAAGAGCAGGTGAATCATGGTAGTAAGGAATAGTGGTCATTAAAATAAGAAGAGGTTAAAATGAGCACTTAGTAGACATGAAATCTAGATAAAGATATTCAGAACAATCAATATTACTGAATTTTTAAGAGGAGTGCTATAATCAAAAGTGTGTGTGTGCTTGTGTGTGTGTGTGTGTGTGTGCATGTGTGTGTGTGTGCTGGTTTGGGGGCATAAACAAAAGTATCAGTGGTTATTTGCCAGGGTACGCTAGGTACCCCAACAAAATCCAGGAGCAGAGTAAGGGATCCCCTTCTTCTCCAGGGGATAAGCAGCTGGCAGACAGAAAAAGACATGAGAATTCAGCAAATTTTCAAGAGGTTTTTCTCTCCCAGGTTCTGGTATACAATCCAACAACAGGAAAACCCCAGACTTAGGGTTCCCGGTTGGGCTCTGGTCAGGTGTAGGTTCAGAATCCAAGGCCAAGATGGCAACCACTATGTGCTAAAGTCCAACCGGGGGAGAACAGAGATAATATGGTAAAAAGACAATGGGCAAAAGGGAGAAAGACAGAGACAGAAGAAAGCAGGCTACAGTTTTTTTATCCCTTCAACACAGACTGCCCACACCAAGAAAAAACAGTTGGGGTCAATTCCCTCAGGTAACTTCTCCTAGGACCTCACCCAGGTCCTTTGAGATGTTAATGCTGCCCAGCCAAGACCTGCCTTAAATGCCCCTGCAGGGTGGGTGGAAGTGATCTGCTGAGCAACACCAGAATTTAACCGAACAGTGCAGGAGGTGGCATACCCCCAAAGAAACGAAGAAAAAATATTGTGGCCCTCCCTTTTTAGAAGTAGCAACTAGCAAACCTAATCTGCTCACATTGACATCTTCCTCTAAGGCATTCACTATTTTCTCACTAGCTTACACTTAAAGTTAAAAATTCTCCCACTTTTTTAGTTCAGTGGAATTGACATTAAATTCATTGACTTCTTTCTTAATTGTAGTACTCTTGAATATACTCTTATTGGTTATATTCAAGTTTTACATTGTAACCTTTCTATTACATTTCAAGCAAGATCCACAATAAGGAAGCTATCATAGTTCTCTCAATATATAATGATAGCTGAGACCTGGGATGTACAATCTGACTATAATTTAATGTTAGTCTTTATTTATGTAGTAAAATGACAGAAGGAATAGGGGGTGTGAGAAAAGAGAGGCATAAATTGTGCGTGCTAAGTTTTTGGTTTCAGTGACCACAAAGAATTGCTATCAGTTGTGACGAGGAAGACTATAGGGAAAGCATGACAACATATTTATCTGAATTCTCCATTTCTTAATTCACCATGAGTCTCATACAATAAAAATAAACCTTTTAAATATTTTAAAATCAGTATACTCAGATATTAATATGACTAGGATTACCAGCTTTATCATTACTTTTCAAAAATAAGAAAATGCATAGCTTCAGGTCTGAGCAATAGTACAGGTACTGGGCTTGCATTGCATGCAGTAAACCCAGGTTTAATCCCCAGCATCACATATGGTTTTCTAAGACTGCCAGTAGTGTTCCTTGAACTCAAAGTCAGGAGTAAACCCTGAGGATAGTAAGATGAGGCTCCAAAACAAGAAAATATATAACAGACCAAAATTATTTTATTAAATTTTGTTGTGGACCATTTAATACTGCCCATCAAGGTGTTGCGGGTGTGGCTGCAGTACCCAGCTGCATCAGCAGGTGGCAAATAGGGAGACAGGCTTGTCTATACCCAGGGATCTGCCCAGTGGGCCCTGGATGGTTGATGGTCTGATAAATAAAAAGACTGAGCCTTCTGGGATGAACCCAAAGCCAAGGCAGAGCCTGGCAAGCTACACGTGGTATATTTGACATGCCAAAACCAGTAACAACAGTGGACCTCATTCCCAACAAATGAAGATATTACAGGTGCCCGCTCGAGCAAATTGATGAACAACAGGAGACAAGTGAAAAATGACTATTTAATACATACAGATAATATATAAAGCATCGTCCTCAATTTGAAAGAAAATCGAAACAAACAAAATGATATTGCTGACTTTAAGGATCCCATAGCATCTTTCCAAAACAAACTTCTCGTTTTTCCTAAGGAAATAACAAATATTCTGAATTCTATATTAATTCATTCTGTGCCTTATTTTCTAAATAATTTTAGTAATGTAGTGGATGCTGTATGTGTTACCCAGATCAGACTTTTGGGACAAAAGTATTCAATATCCTGACTGCCAAGAGTGTCAGCTAATAATAACTCACATCTCTGCCCTCCCCTGGAAGTACTAGGCCTGCCAAGGGAGAAAAGAAACTATATGTCATGAGACAGCAAAGATTGGAATGAATCAGGAAAGTGTTTACAAGAATAAATATTGAGTACACTGAATTATGAGGGGTATAATAAAAAATAACTGGATATGTTATGAGAACACTTACTTCTAATTTCCTGGCAAGAAACTCAGGAGAATAATGATTCTTGTTGGCAGCCTAGAACAAGTTCTGGCCTATGCCAAAGAAGCAAAATCCCATATTAGAGGAGAGAAAAAGACATTCTAAAAAAAACAACGCATTCTAGAATGGGTAGATTTATATAAAGCTGGAAAACATGTCAGCTCACTTTATTTTCCAAAGAAGAGTTTAAAAAACAACCTAATTATGAAATTATAAAGAGTGTCCTTGTGACAGAGATAATTGATTTCTTTGGAGCTCAGACAGATGATCTCAAGAGACCAGGATGGTGGTAAGATGTTATAGAACTGGGCCTCTTGGTTATTGTAGAGTTGATAAGCATTTAACCACCAGAAAAGAACTGTCAATTATTATAATGTGTAATAGGATGCAGCTAGCAAACAGAAAAATAGGACCTGTAAATATCACAGTATGCCTTGGGGATAGGTTGAAATAAACTTGGAGGACTGATGCTAGGTTTCTGGAACCAAAGAGAAATCAAGATTTGATGAACAGGAAACTGAAAACTTGCTTTAATAAAATGTCATCTCTCACACCAAGAATCCACTAAAGAAGCTAGGGTCCAAGAATAAGGTGTCTGCAGTCCAATGGTAAATACATGGGGGAAGGGTAGGACAAATTGCCTAATTCTTCTATAAGGAACTCATAACCATTTACTCAGGACACTGAACATAGGAAATCTAATAAGATATGTTGTCTTGAATACTATTGGACACAGAATTGAAAAAATTGATATTTTTTTAAGAATCCAAAGTATTGTCATGGGTCCTCTGATGGAGTAGAGTCAGAAAATGCAGTCCCTGACTCTATCAACTCACAGTGTGCCTTTAAGTTGTATAAAATATTTTTCATATTATTGTTAATTCTCAACATTTCTATCTTCAAATGTTTAATGGAGTAGTACTCATTTCCAATTGATAGTTGTTTAAGTATTTCCAGTGCATGTCAATAATCCTATAGAGAATGTACCTTTTGGTCTTATATTTATTCATCGTAATGGAAAATCTTTTAAAACTTATTTTGAACTTTTTGTTTGTTGGCCACACCTACCAGTGCTCAAGGATGATTCCTGGCTCTGTGCTCAGGGATAACTCCTCATGGTGCTCAGGGAATCATATGTAGTACCAGAGATTGAAGTTGGGTCAGCTGTATGTAAATCAAACACCACTATACTATCCCTCTAATCCCAATAATTAATATCTAACCACAGATTATTAGATTAGCTTTGGGTTTATCACTGAGTTTTTTTATTATGTCAAGGTATATTTCTACTCTCCTGATATAATTGAGCATTTTTTAACCTGAAGTAGGCATTGAATCTTGTCAAATGCCTTCTTATTGTCTGTTGACATGGTGATATGATCTTTATCTTTGATATAGTTTATGATATGAATTGATTTGTGCATATTAAATGTTCTTCTTGTCCCTGTAATGTCTTCCAAATTATTTATGGTGCATGATTCTCTTGGTGTATTGCAGGGTTCAATCCACCAATATTTATTTGGCAATTTTAAAATTTGTGTTCATCGGAGATGAATAATTTTCATTTTAAGACATACCATTTAAAACAAGAGATTTTCTGTTTTCTGGTTGTTTATTATTCTTTCTTGGGGCAATCTGATTCAAATCATATATGGTTCTCTGAGCCCCAACAGGAGTAGATATCCAAGCCAAAACCAAAACAGATAAGTACAAAATAGAAGTTCCAAAAATTTAACACATATTACGTGTCAAGAGAAGAATTGATCAGTAAATAACCCAAGTGTTTACTGATAAACCTCATAATACTCTGAACACTGCTGGGAGCGGAGTGACCCACAGCTAAGATTCCAAACTACCTAGCACTACCAGATGCTGTCCCAAAACATATAAAATATATTTCATGAAGACAAATAAAAATCATTTTAAGTGGAAGAGATAATACAATCATTAAGGTGCTTGCCTTGCATATGGGCATATGGCCAGACTGTTCAATCCTAACAACTCATATGGTCTCACTAGGCATAACCCTGAGCACAGAGACAGGAGTAAACTCTGAATTTCACTCGGAATGATCACTGTATCACTGTATCACTGCCTTCCCGTTCATCATCAATTTGCTCGAGCGGGCACCAGTAACATCTCCATATGACCTGTCTCATGTAAGTAGAGCCCAAGGGCACCTGAATGCTCCAGGAACATAAAGAGCCTCAAACCATTCCATCAGGTCATGGGAATGAGGTCTATAACTGTTACTACTATCTGGCATATCAAATACAACACTGGTAGCTTGCCAGGCTCTGCTGTGCGGGTAGCATACTCTTGTAGTCATCTAAAAATCCAGCATTTATAGATGAACCGTGAGGCGCAAGCGGCCAAGCGAGCCGGGCTGTGATAGGCTGGTCTGCTGGGTGGAGTTCTGATGAGGGGGAAGTCCGGATGTGGAAAATGGAGGTCCTCATGGAGTTGGGGGGTCGTCTGGCTTCTTGTGAGGCTCTGCTGGGCTGGTGGGCCAGGGCTAGAACCTGCCATCACTCCCAGGCGCCTCATGAGCAGCTGGGCACAGTGGGGAGCCAGTAGCAGCTCTGCCCCATGTCTGTCTCTGGATCAGCATACCTGGGCCGGATTAAAAAAGACTGCAGCAGGGTGGATCTGGATGAGCCGGGCTGTGATAGGCTGGTCTGCTGGGTGGAGTTGTGACGAGAGGGAAGTCCGTATGTGGAAGATGGCAGCCCCCATGAAGTCGGGGGTCCTCTGGCTTGTTGTGAGGCTCTGCTGGGGTGGCGGGCCAGGGCTAGAACCTACCATCCCCTCCCGGCACCTCATGAGCGGCTGGGCACAGTTAGAGCCAGTAGCAGTTCTGCCCCATGTCTGTCTCTATTCCTAGCTCTCACTAGGAATGATCCAAAATAAAAACAAAAAACAAAAATAAGCTTGAAAACAAAAAAATTTAATAAAATATGTGAAATAAAAACACCTTTAAAAGCAAGCTTATTTTATTCAGAAATGTGGGAATTAGGAAATATTTATGATTTATACCAAGGGTGGGATTTTTTTGTCAAGGGTCACTGGAACATTTATATCATTGGTGGGGCATACAAAATTGTTAACTTAAAATTAGCTTTCCATATTTGGTCAAACACTTAATTAACACATCATGTGAGGGCTGGAACTATTTCTGTCTGGCAAAGTGAATGTTGTTAGTTGGTATTATTGTTGCTAATTATAACTGCTTTTCCAGGTTTGAGTCTGTTCATCAGGAACGCTGTCGTCTCTTTGTGATGGACAGTTTTGAAAAGAATTGCTTGTGGCTGTAAAATTTTTCCAAACACATACATGTATTTCCATACATCTCTTCCAAGTGGGAGATTCATCTTTGCTTGGGTAATGGGTATAGAACTCAAACAGTGGGAGACTTGTTGGACTTCGTGTTCAACTCATCGCTGCTTTGTAGCAGAATGATTTTGTGTTTTAGAGCATCAGGCAGATCAGTTGGTTCTACATTTAATAGTGTGGCAAAGCTTATCAATGCTATTTGTTTACTCTAATCTTATATGCCTCAATTTGATTTTCATGTCCGTGATTTACACTCACATCACCAAAGACATTTGTCCTTCCTGAGTGAGAAAGTTCAGTTCCTATTTCCTTTCAAGTTTCATTTTCCACAACCTTATTTTAGCTTCAAATGATTTCATGTTTGAAAGCAGAGAGCTGAAAAGCTCGTTGGGGACCTGAAACTTGACATTCAGCTCTGAAAGGCAGTTGATAATGTTCACCATGAACACTGGACCACACACCCATTTGCTCTCCTTGACAGATTTTCCCTCTATCTCCAAGAACTGCTTAACTTCATCTAGTAGTTTGTAAAACCTCATGAGCACCTTTACCCAACTCAGGCACCTCATTTCACATTGATCTGCAAGATTGCTGTTCTCAGAATAAAGACTATTCCGTAACTCCTTAAACTGTTGATTATAAAACCTTCTGCTTTTTATTAACTTTTATGCTTGATGTTGCTATTGATAACACTTTTTTGAGCCACAAGGATTGTGCACAGATTTTCATGGGTAAGCTCTAGTGATATTTAATGAAATCATTTGGTTCAAGACTGAGACAATTCAGTTCTTTCTTAACAAATTCAACTAATCCTTTTAGCAACCATTTGTAGTGTGTCACTTAACTTTTCAAATGTTAGTTTAAAAGTTTTTCCATTTATGAAGTCTCTGGAAGAAGTACTCCCCCTCTTGTGCTACCATACATGGCTTCATCTGGGTGTCAAACTTTGCAATTATTCTTATGAAAAAGGCAAATTGGGAGAGTATTAGTTTTAAGTTCAAAACTTCATCACAAGCCAGAGAGAAAAAATGGAACTGTACAGAATGTGTGTTTTTCTAGTATATCTTGCTAAAAAGTAACTCTATCTGAGAAGACTCTCTGTGACAAATTAATACTTTGAAACCGTTTACTTTGATACAACTCCTCAACAACCAACTTGGGCTCCTTAACAGCCTCTGTGTGACCCTTAGCTTCTTTGCAATCAGCACATTTACTATGTTACTCATCTGAAAAACAGTTGTTTCTGTCACAACCAGACCTTGTGAAATCAGCTTGTTTGATTCCATTCTCTGCTGATGACCATTGATTTTATCCAGAGGCATTTAGCCTTCCAATTTATTGAACTCAGCATGTTTTGAACTGTAATGAACTTTCAGACTGACTTTTTTTTCATTACTGCTGGCACATCTCTATAAATTAAGCACACTGGTTTGTCGCAGACATCAAAAAATAAAAATAACTATCATTTGTTTATCTGGAAAGTTCAACACTCTGCATCAACTATTCTTTGTGTTGCTATTTGTAGGATATCGCACCACCTACACTCCAACAACTAGTCTATGTGTGCGTGCGATAATTAATTTTGCCTCTATCATTGTTCTAATCCTACATCTAAAACTTGGAATCCAACTTTGGTATCATCAGTTTAAGGTCTTTATTGCAGACCTAATTTCCTTAATCCATACCTGAGATTCAGTTTTTGCTCGTTTGAGGACTGCTGTTTGTAGATGTGTGAGAAATGTTGAGTCATATTTATCATATTTATAATGTGTATCAACAAAAAGAAGTAACCCATGAAAATTGCAGGGTGTGACCAAAAAAGGTAAAAAAAGAAAAAAGCAATCCATGGAACTGACCTCCTGGTAAGGGGTTCGGCCAGTCCCTGACTGAGTCCAACATTGCTCCAAGGGTTTGCTCACACGTGCTGGGGGAGGGACCACATTGGCCGACTTGGAGTGGAGATTTGGGCTCTGCCCTTTCCTCCATCTCCATGCCAGCTTCCCTGGAAGAGAAACCCACCCAAACCAGACCCACAACTCCATTGGCGCATGGTTGCGATTTTCTTAGATAATACTGATTTTAGGATCAGGTTCTTCCCAGGATCTTTCACATTTATACTCTGTATACAGTTCTAGACAGGTTCTAACTGATACCCATCATCCCAGTCAGCCTAGCAAGAAGCCAGAGCAACCCACACATCATGCCGTCAGTCATTCTCCAACATCCAGACTCCATAGTTCCTCAGAGCTCCATCCAAGAGGAAACCTGATCTTTCCCTTATAAATTTCATCAGTAAATGCTCGAGATGAGAGCCTTCTACTGATAGATTACCACCTACATGGCAGAGCCTGGCAAGCTACCTGTGTTTTATTTGTTATGCCAAAAACTAGTAACAATTATGGACTTCAATTTCATGACCTGAAAAATGCTTTGAGGCTCTTCCTGTCCCTGGAGCAAGCAGATGCCCTTGAGCAACACTTGCTTGTGACAGGAGGTGTGGAGATGTTACTGATTTGCTCTAGCAAATCGATGAACAATGGGAAGACAGTGATACAGTGATTAGTATGTTAGTGATTGATTGATAGATCACCAAGTAAAATCATAATATCAAGAACCTGAAAAATCTATATCTGTGATTCAGTCTTTCATAAGTTTGCATTAAAATGTTTATGAAAATAAAAATATGACAAGTGGAACAATTTTTCAGTGATAATTTCATATATGTTTAAAAGTTTTCATTTTATACTAAGTGTAAATATTCCCTTATAGTTCCCTGAATTAACATTGATGTTCTATTGATATTTTCTCAAAATTTAACACTGTATCTATAATTAACATTTACTATGACCAGAGTATGTGTAATATGACTTTTGGAAAAAAATATTTGATTGAATATACTAGTCCCTTATGCATAAAAGAAAACTATGTAAACTTTTTATTTCATGGAATTTAGAGATCATTAATAAGCTTAAAAGGAAATCATAGATTAACAATATTTGCAAACTATGACATATCTGAAAAACTTTTTGTGACCAAATAATCTAAAGATGAAAAGATATCAATAAAAATGGACAAAAAGATGTGAACAAACATTAAAGATACTATGTAAATAGGATTGATTAAAGTAAAATATACACCAAATTCAGTAGGAAAATTTAAATTAAAACACAATGAGATAATATTATAGTCTATTAGAACAGTTGTCATCTAAAAGATACTATTAGTGTTACTGATGACATGATTGTAATATTCATATGTTGTTTCTAGGAAGTAAAATAGAAAATTTCATGAAAAATGTCATGAACTTTTTTGAAATTAAATGCTCATTTATCATAAGGTTTAAAAATTTACTACCTAGGCATTTACACCAGAGGAATGAAAGCATATATTATGCAAAATGTTGTATTTGTATGTTGACAATAGCTTTATTTTTTAACAGGTCACTTGATCACTAGACAGCCCGTTATTCATCGATTTGCTCTAGTGGGCACCAGTAACATTTCCATTTGACCCTATCATGTGCCAGTGTAGCCCAATGGCATCTGGTTGCTTCACGAATACGAAGAGCCTCAAACGTTTTGTTCAGGGTTTTGACGAAGTTTGACCATCTTGTAGGTGGGCAGCCATGTTATCTTTTGACATCCTGTGGGATCCAGTTGGTAAGGACTCTAGTAGAGTGGTCATCTCCAAATCACATTACATGTCCAGCCCATCTGATTTTCGATGCCTTGGCAAACGAGACAGTGTCCCTGACTCTGGAACAGTGACGGAGGTCGGAGCTCCGGATTCCTTCTCTCACTTGAGAGAGGCGTGATATTCCAAGCATAGCTCTTTCGATTCCTCTTTGGGAGACCCAAATAGCGTTTTCATCCTGCTTTTGTAGGGCCCAGATCTCTGAGGCTTATGTTAATGCAGGATGAATGGTGGAGTCAAAGAGATGTGTGCATAGCTGGTGGTTCTTTGTCTTTTTCTCTATCTCTTCCAGGCTTTGAAGGCATTCCATGCCGCTCTGTTCCTCCTGCACAGCTCAGGTTTTAGGTTGTTCATCGTGTTGACATCTCTACCTATGTACACATAACTGCTGCATTCAGAGATGTTTGTTCCATTGAGAGTGAAAGGGGCCTCTAGAAATAGTTCATTTTTGATGAACATAGTTTTGTTGAGATTCAGCTGTAGACATATCTTTCCACATTCTCGGTCAAAGTCAGCCAGCCTTTGTGCCATTGGCTAATGTTTGGTGTTATTAGAATGATGCCATCAATGAAGCATAGGTGGGGTAGTTGCCGACTATCTATCTTCACTCCTCTTCTTTCCCATTCTAATTGTCATGTAATTATAAAAAATCTAGTAGAACATCAAATTACAAAAGACCAATTATTTGTGATATAGCTATAAAATGACATACTACTTACTACTGAAAATATGAAACAACTACCTGTTTATCAAACAGCCTATGCTTTTATAGGGAATCTCTGCATGAAAGTTCTTGGTAAAAAATATAGAAGAGAATAAAGTTGGGTTGAAAACATAAGATTGAAGTATTAGGGTCCTGTGATTTGTTGTAAGAAGGTAGAGTTCATGGTTAGCAAGTATGGGACCCACATTTGATACCCAGTCTTACATGGTTATCTAAGCACTACAGAGTATAGTCCTAATGGTCCTGAACACCAGAGAACTGTAGCACCCAAGAGAAACATTGCTCCAAGTCCCCACTGAATTTAGCTCCTACTTAGAAACAGAAAAAAAATCAAAGGCAAGATCAATTACATAGGCTAAGCATGTGTCTTAAATACCACCAGGTATCGTCCTTATCATTAAATAACAAAATTGAACAAAATTTAAAGAAAATCAAAGTTCAGGATTTCTATCACAATAAAAAAAGCACATAATTATGACTAATAGATATTGGAGGATAAAAACATCAATCAAGGTTATTTTGAAAAATTACTTATATATGAAGTACTGTGCTTTAACTTTACATTCATTTATTTTTCTAGACTATTTTCTCAGAAGTTCCATTAGGACAGTAATAACTCTTTAACACTCAATGTATGGATTGGGAATCTGTGACTAATAAATATATATTTGTTCAGTAGCATGAGAGAACACATAAGTTTTTTTCTTCCTAACCATGAGAGCAAGAATTATTTGATTACATATCCATAATAGGGACACTCACTTGAAAAATTCGGATAAGGATAATTTGTTGTCTATCGAAATCAGTATTCTAATTATGAAAATCAAGTAAACCCACATTGACAAAAGAGGACCCAAGTAGATGAATAAAAGTATCACTGTATCATTGTCTTCCCATTCATCATCGATTTGCTCGAGCCGGCACCAGTAACATCTCCTGTCTCATGCAAGTAGAGCCCAAGGGAACCTGCTTGCTCCAGGGACATAAAGAGCCTCAAACCATTCCATCAGGTTGTGGGAATGAGGTCTATAATTGTTACTGATATTTGGCATATCAAATACACACGGGTAGCTTGCCAGGCTCTGCTGTGCGCAGCAATGAATAAGAGTAGAGCAGGAATATGAAATGTTTAACTGTATTGAGTACCAGTACTGTTGGAAGGAATATAGAATGTTCTCAGTGTAACTGTGAAATTTGTTCATTGTTTTCTATGTGCTTCCATGAATTTTTACATAATGTACAAAATTTTAAAAAAGGATCAAATGTCTAGAATCAAGTTTTTAACAAGGACATGTATAAGGCTTTGATTTCTATCATGTCAATAAAAACTGTTAATTAATGATGCTCTTATGTGGAGATTAGCTTTGAGAACAGGAATGAGATCCCAATGAACTGACCCATTTAGTTTGCTTTTAAAAACAAGTTATAATCTCTACTTGGAATAAAATAAACTTCAAAATATGATGACTCTTAAAATATGGTCCATCTTTTCCATAGTATTAATGAAACAAAACAAATAAATAATAGTTCTTTATGAAAAATGATTTCAAATACTGGTTTACAATTAAACTTGGGGAAGATCTATATGATACCATAAACCATATGTTAATATTATACCCATGCATTTTTACTTTTAAAAAGTGTTATTCTATTAACAAGCCTGTAGTCTTTAAGGCTGATTAATGATTAGTTTAGTGGATTTAGTGGCATGCAGAAAATGTACATGCCAGGAACTCATCAGTCAGCACTGTCACATGATAAAGTAGACACTCACTTAATTAACAATACCACTTCACAGTCATATAGCATTTTATAAATCTGGTATCTTTAAATCTGGCATGGATGCTTTATCTGTAACAAAGAAAACAATCAGAATCAAGAATGAAATTTAATGAGCAATGGTTTAATATATGAGATCAAGATGCCTGGCATTTTTTCTCAGAAAAGGGGAAATGTGATTACCAAGCTTAAGTATGCTGTATATTAAATGAAAATTCTGATCATAAAGAAAGGTACTATCTACTCAAAAGTATAATTTCTGTACTTTGAAAATCATCTCAGCAAGAATTATCTTCCCTTATCAAATTGTAGCACTTGTCAAAATCAACTGTAAAGCATCTCAAGTGCTCTTCTGAATCAACAAAACAGATGTATAGCAATGTGAGGTTGCCAGGAGAAGGAAATAACAGTGAAACAGATGCCATCAGTGCCCTTAATCTCTTAAACCCACACTTAAGACAGTAGACATGGAAGGTCTTTGGGATACTAGTCAAGAGAGGGAAATAAAAGGCTGATTCTTAATAGTATGTAAAAATATGTAAAATAATTTTCTGTTTTGCTGCTAGACTTTTATTCCTTCCTTATATTTCTAAATAGGCCAAGACATGTGCATGACAATTTATTCCTACAAATAATTATAAGAAATTTTATTATAATTTAAATTATAAGATAAATACAATTTCTTTAAAAAAGAAATGTTGAGAAGTTAGAAGATAGAGCTACAGAAGACAAGAAGGTAGCAATTATTTTACTATAAAAAATTTTGCTTCCGTCAAACTCTTTTCTACTTTACTGATCAGCAGCACTTCCGTTTTACTTGACTGTAAATTGTAGCATATAAGGACCAGAAGTTACAATGTGATACAATAAAGCTTAAATCCCAAACTTGAATTGTACTGTGTGAAATATACAAGATAATTAACCTCTTTGCATTACATTAAAAAATAGAGATGATGGCAGTACCTATGTGAGAAGTTTGCTTTGAGGAGTTCATGAAATGTCTTCTAATAAGGCACTGAAGAAGCTGCCCAGAACCTACCCTCAGTTTTGGTCCCTGGATCTTTATTTCTTGGTCTTCATCTCATTGATATAAGATTCAATGTTTCGGGGCGGGAGCGATAGCCCAGAGGGTAGGGCGTTTGCCTTGCTGGCCGGCCTGTGCTGGCCCGGGTTCGATCCCCGGCATCCCATATGGTCCCCCGAGCACCGCCAGGAGTAATTCCTGAGTGCAGAGCCAGGAGAAACCCCTGAGCATCGCCGGGTGTGACCCAAAAAGAAAAAAAAAAAAAAAAAAAAAGATTCAATGTTTCTCTGTCCCTCAAATGACAGTAAGAAAATACTATTTAATAATGTGTCTTGTAATACTGTAAGAAAATACTAACCATAAATCAGAGACTTTGAGATTGTTACTAATTTGTATGTATATTTAATAGTTAATAATAGTTAATAAGCTAGTTAAAGCTAAAAGTACATATTTTTAAAAGATTGTCACCTAAGGACAAGACAAATCTTATTGGTTGATTTAAACCTAAATCATGTGGCTGAGGTCATGATTTTGTGTTCCTATCTTATACTTAGTTTCCATGTTGATATGGAACATAAACCAACCAGTAGGTAAGATGTATTATCACAGGGCAATTAGCAAGTGAAATAAGGGTAGAGGAGTTTTCTTAGGGCCATTGCAGACAATACAATACCAACCTTCAAACACAACAACAGTAACTGAATTTATCCTTACTCTGATGAGTGAAGGGGGATAAAGGCAGAGTGGTATGGAGAGCCTTAGTTCCATTCTATCATGGCAATATTTTGTTTTTTTTTTTCCTTCTCTACTGACTGGCTTAATTCAGCACAATAGCCTTTAATTCCATCAACATAACAGGACATTTTGTAATTTAATCTTTCCTTATAGGGAGATGTATTCAACTCTGTATATGTGCCATAAGTTACTTTTTCCAGTCATCTGTTCTTGGACACTTGCATTGTTTGATGATTTGGGTTATAGTGGACAGTGCTGCAATGAGCATTGGAGTAAAAAACATCCTTTCGGAATCAATTTTGGGCCCTTGGGTAGATGCCCAGAAGTGAAACTTTGGGTTGTATAAAAACTCAATTCAAAGTTTTTTTAAGTGTTCCATGTGGTATCCAAAGGTAAGAGTCAAGAGCCATTCTTAAAAAGCACTGGTAAGGGTTCCCACATCCATGTCAACTGAGTTTTTTTTTTTTTTTTTTCTTTTTGATATTTTCCAGTCTTACTGGGCTGGGATGATATTTCATTGTTTTTTTTCTTAAATTTAATATTTTTATTATACCAACGTGAGATATAGAATTACAAAGATGTTCATATTTGGGTTATGTCTTAAAGTGTTCCAGCACCCATCCCCTCCACTAGTGTCCATTTCCCACCAACAACATCCGCGATTCCCTCCCCTCCCGTAGCCTGCCTCTATGGCCGATTTATTATCTCTTTCTCTTTTCTCTCTCTCTCTCTCTCTTCCTTCTCATACACATTGTGAATTGTACTACATACATTTAGAGGTCATTATGTGTATCTTACTGCCTGTATTTAATGCTCAGTTTTAGATTGGCATTAGCACTTTTGACAATATTAGAACTCAGTTCCCTTCTCTGTCTTACCTAACCTCTGACTCCCACACATTTGTGTAATTTTTACCTTTGCTAAGACCTCCTGACCCATGTTTCACCTTACCTTGGACATTGGTACCATACTAGATGGATATATCTATGTCATGCAAATAAATGCAGTCATTCTATATCTGCCTATTTCCTTCTGGCTAATTTCACTCAACATGATCCTCTCCATGTCCATCCATTTATAGGCAAGTTTCATAACTTCATTTTCCTAACAGCTGCATAGTATTCCACTGTGTAGGTGTACCACAGTTACTTTATCCAGTCATAAGTTCTCGGGCATACTGGTTGTTTCCAGATTCTTGCTATCGTGAATAGTGTTGCTATGAAAATAAAAGTATAAATGGTGTTTTTGCTGAGTGTTTTTTGGCTTCGCAGGGGTATATTCCCCAAGAGTGGTATGGCTGGGTCAAATGGGAGTTCGATGTCTAGTCTTTGGAGGAATGTCCATATTGTTTTCCCAAAAGAGGCTGCACCAGTCGACATTCCCACCAACAATGGATGAGAGTCCCCTTTTCCCTGCATCCATGCCAGCACTTGTTCTTTCTCTTTTGGATATGCGCCAGTCTGTGGTGTGAGATGTTGTTTTGATTTGAATCCCTATTGTTTTAATTTGCATCTCCCTGATGATTAGTGATGATGAACATTTTTTCATATGCCTTTTGGCCATTTGAATTTCTTCCTTGTCAAAGTTTCTGTTCATATTTTCTCCCCCATTTTTTGATGGAGTTGGCTGTTTTCTTCTTGTAAAGTTATACCAGTGCCTGATATATTTGGATATCAACCCCTTATTAGTTGGGTATTGGGTGAATATTCTTTCCCATTCTGTGGACTGACGTTGTATCTTGGTCACTGTTTCTTTTGAGGTGCAGAAGCGTTTTAGTTTCATGTAGTCCTATATGTTTATCTTTGCTTCCAGTTGTCTTGTTAGTGCTGTTTCATCTTTGAAGATGGCATGGCAGTATTTTGAAAGCAGTTGTTGAAAATGCATATTCCAAAGAAGGGAGAAAATACATGACATTACTTGAAGAAACATATATGTTGATATTATATGACCTTACTGTATTCCAAATTTCTACCAGAAATTAAATTCCAAATAAAAATTTAGGTTTCTGTAATATCATTTCCACCTCCCATAGAGCAAGTCTAGTTGCTTCCTTTTTTCAGAGTGTCTTGTGATGATTCCATTATATAATTTTAACTGTGTTGCAATTGATAATGTCTCTTTCTTTACAAGACTATTAACTTCAGGAATCATATTATTAGTAACAGTCAGTACCCTGACACATATAGGCGCTCAATAGATGTATTTACTATATTTTTATATTTCTGGATTTCCTTACCATTCCCAAAATGAGTAGTTTCTAATATACTGTTATAACAATATATGTATTACTTCCCACAAGTTTACATGTTGAAGTTCTAACTCCAAGTATGGCTATCTTTAAAGTAAGGAAGTAAGTAATAAAAGTGAAATGATGTTATAAAATTGTAACCTTGAACTGTAAGATCGATGCCTTCTAAGAAGACATGCATTCTCTCTTCTCCTTTTTCACATCCTTTGTTTTGCAGGGTGAGATGATACCATTCCTTGGTGGTCCACAAGAATAATAAAGATTTTATAGCCAGGGGTACAATTGAAGGGTGGTTTTTGTTTTTTACCTTAAAGAAGGTAGAGTACCAGAGGAGTGCTAAAGTATTTTTTCCAAAAGGGAGTTGTAGACCAAATGTTTTGTCTCCATCCTTATCTATATATCTATATATATCTCTTATCTAAATATATATTATCTATCTATTGCTGCTTCTACAAAATCTTTTAGATACAAGCCTTCTTCAACTCAGGAGAAGACTTACCAGACACTAATTCTGATGACCCCTTAAACTTATAATTTTAGTCCAGAAATATGAGAAAATAAATTTCCATTGTTTAAGTTACCTAGTCTCCAGTATTGTAGCCATAAAAACTATTAGCCTCAACTCTTTATTGACAATTATCAAAGTACTCTTTGATAAGTTACTTTTATCACTAAAATTTGCCAATCACTTGCTGAATAAATATTTATTAACTAGGAAATAGATGAGCATCTTTAACAACAGAGCTTGGTGAGATTCTAGTAAAATTTGCTGACATGGAATTTAATAGAATTGAATTACTCATACTACTTTTTATCTTTTTGGGGGGCCACACTCAAAAAGACTCAGGGATTACTCCTGGCTCTGTACTCTGGAGGTCAATTTAAGTAATGCTTGGAACCAAGTCTGGGATAATCACATGTAAGGCCAACACCTTAACCTATGTGATCCTGTAACAGAAATTGTAGTTACTATTAAGTTTATTAGCAGCAGGTTAAAAAATTATGAATGCTGCTAAAACATGGCAGAAGATGTTAATAGAGGTATTGTTAAAATGTAAATTCAAATGAGACAATTCGATATCAGCAAGATATTTAAAAATTTATATCATACTCTCTTAATTAACAATTTTGAAACCAATGTTACTATTTAGAATAGTAGCACTAGGAATAAGGCCAGGAGGGCATCAATCACTGCTTAAGAGGTTCAAGTTTCCTGGGTGACTTTTATGTTTGTCTACAATGTTCAGCCCCATACCCATTAGCACCAGGATATCTTGATAAAGAATCCAGAAATAAAATCCTTGATTAAACCTACTCCCATCTTGATATGTATTATAATTACTATGTTTCTTACCTAGTGGTTTGCATTTTATTTAGCAAAACACTTGAATTGGAAATTAGTCATATTTGGGGCATGTGCCTTTGTCACTTGCTTTAACTACTCAATGCTGGGATAATCCATGACTTCCCCCATATCCCCTTTGACCTTATAGCAGCAAGACTCATTGGTTTGGAATGTTTGATTTCTGTATCCTTTATGCAAATAATTTTGTTTTAAAAAGGTGTTATGTAGGATAATCATCACTATCTTGGAGGTAATGAAATTTATTGACAGAATTTATTTCCCAACAGATCAGTTTTGTTACATTACTTTTATTTGTCTATTTTTTAAAGTAGAAAAGAAAATTTTATTTTTTATGTAGACGTGCTGACTTTTAATTCTGTACACCTGACACACATTATAAACCAATATTACTTCAATACATTTTTAAATAAACTAATGCTGGCATTTCAGAGTTGTTTCAATTCATACAGGCAGTGTGATTGATTAGTATGTTATTTAATCTCATATTCATTGTTCATTGATGATTGTATTACTGTATATGACATTTTATTTTAATTATTTTTATGAAAATTTTTATTATACCACTGTGAGATATTCAATTACAAAAATGTTCATATTTGGGTTTCAGTCATACAGTGTTCCAGCACTCATCCCTCCACCAGTGCCCATTTCCCACCACCAATGACCCCAGATTCCTCTCCCCAGCCTGCTTCTATGGCAGGCACTTTTTCTCCTCTCTCTCTCTCTCTCTCTCTCTCTCTCTCTGTCTCCTCTTACACATTGTGGATTGCAATACATACATTTAGAGGTTATCATGTGTATCTTTTTGCCTGTATTTAATGCTCAATTTTAGGTTGGTATTAGCACTATCAACAATTATTAGCGCTCTGTTCCCTTCTCTGTCTTACCTAACCTCTGACTTCCACACATTTGTGTAATTTTCACCTTTGAAAAGACCTCCTGATTCATGTTTTGTCTGGCCTTGGATATTGGTATCAGGCTATTTTTTTAATATCCCTAAATAAATGCAGTTATTCTATATCTGTCCTTTTCCCTCTGGCTAATTTCACTCAACATGATCCTCTCCATGTCCATCCATTTATAGCCAATTTCATAATTTTGTTTTTCTGAACAGCTGCGTAGTATTCCATTGTGTAGATGTACCACAGTTTCTGTGTGGCCATTCATCTGTTCTCAGGCACTCTGGTTGTTTCCAGATTCTGGCAGTTGTGAATAGTGCTGCTATGAACATAGAAGTGTAGATGCTGTTTTCACTGTGTGTTTTTGGCCTTCCAGGGTTTATTCCCAGAAGTGGTATTGCTGGGTCAAATGGGAGATAAATTTCTAGTTTTTTGGAGGAATGTCCATGTTGCTTTCCAAAATGGCTGTACCAGTCAACATACCCACCAACTATGGATGAGAGTCCCTTTCTCCCCTCATGCACACTAGCACTTGTTCTTGCTTTTTGGCTATGTGCCAGTCTCTGTGGTGTGAGATATCTCTTTGTTGTTTTGCTTTGCTTGGCTCTATGATTAGTGATCACTTGACATCTGTTAATAGTTGATTTACTTGAGCGGGTGCCAGAAATGTTTCCATTTGTCCCTGGCATGTGCCAGTGTAGCCCAATGGCATTGGTTGCTGCAGGAATACGAAGAGCCTCAATCCATTCGTTCAGGGTCTTGACAAAGAAGTCTGACCGTCTTGTAGGTGGGCTGCCACATGATCTTTTGACATCCCATGGGATCTGGTTGGTAATGGCTCTAGTCCAGAGGTCATCTCCAAGTCTCATTACATGTCAGCCCGTCTGATTTTTGGCGCCTTGGCAAACAAGACAGCATCCCTGACTCTCGATCATTGGCGGAGGTCGCAACTCCAGATTCCTTCTCTCACTTGAGTGAGGCATGATATTCAAAACACAGCTTTTTGATTCCTCTTTGGGAAGACCGGAACAGTATTCTCATCCTGCTTTCGTAGGGCCCAGGTCTCTGAGGCATATGTTAATGCAGAGGAAAATGGTGGAGTCGAAGAGATGTGCCCGGAGTCAGGAGGTTATTTGTCCTTTAGCTATTTCTTCCCGGCTCTTGAAGGCATTCCACGCTGTTGTCTTCCTCCTGTGCAGCTCAAGTGCTAGGTCGTTCATCATGTTGAACGACCTAGGTGCACATCGTTCTCGACCTAGGTACACATGGCTGTTCCATTGAGAGTGAATGGGGCATTTGGAACAAGTTTTTTCTTTTTATTTCCTTTCTTTTTTTTAAATTTTTTTATTTTTATAATTACAAAGATATACAATTAAAAAGTTCATATTTGGGTTTTGGTCATACTGTGTTCCAGCACCCATCCAGCCACCAGTGCCCATCTCCCACCACCAATGTCCCCGGTTCCCTCCCCCTCCCCCAGCCCTGCTCCATGGCAGGTTCTTTATTTCTTTCCCTTTCTCTCTCTTTCTCTTTTCCTTCCCCTCCAGACTATGGATTACAGAACATACATTAAAGGGTTGTCATGTGTATCTTTTTGCATCCATTTAATGCTCAGTTCTAGGTTGGTGTTTGTACCCTCGACAATTGTTAGCACACTGTTCCATTTTCTGTCATACCTAGCCTCTGACTCCCACACATTTGTGATAATTTCCACCTTTGACAAGACCTCCTGATATATGTTTCACTTGACCTTGGATATTGGTATCATAATATGTACATATATATTTATGTCATGCAAATAAATGCAGTCATTCTGTATCTTTCTCTCTCCTTCTGGCTAATTTTGCTCAACATAATCTTCTCCATGTCCATTAATTTATAGGCTAATTTTATAACTTCGTTTTTCCTAACAACTGCATAGTATTCCATTGTGTAGATAGATGTACCAAAGCTTCTTTATCCAGTCATCGATTTTCGGGCACTCTGGTTGCTTTCAGATTCTGGCTATTGTGAATAATGCTGCTATGAACATAAAAGTAGGGATGGTGTTTCCGCTGCGTATTTTTGGTTTCCCAGAGTAGATTCCCAGGAGTGGTATGGCTGGGTCAAATGGGAGTTCAATTTCTAGTCTTTGGAGGAATGTCCATATTGTTTTCCAGAAAGGCTGTACCAGCCGGCATTCCCACCAACAAAAATCTTCCCACATCCACGCCAGCACTTGTTGTTCTTGCTCTTTTGAATATGTGCCAGTCTCTATGGAGTAAAATTATATCTCATTGTTGTTTTGATTTGCATCTCTCTGATGATTAGTGATGATGAGCATTTTTTCATATGTTTTTTGGCCATTCGAATTTCTTCCTTGCTGAAGTTTCTGTTCAGTTCTTCTCCCCATTTTTCAATGGGGTTGGCTGTTTTCTTCTTGTAAAGTTGTACCAGTGCCTGATATATCCTGGATATTAACCCCTTTTCTGATGGGTATTAGGTGAATATTCTTTCCCATTCTGTGGACTGCTTTTGTATCTTAGTCACTGTTTCTTTTGAGGTGCAGAAGCTTTTTTACTTTCATGTAGTCCCATATGTTTATATTTGTTCTAGTTGCTTTGTTAGTGATGTTCCACCATTGAAGATGCCTTTGGCTTCAATGTCGTGGAGGGTTTTTCCTATATTTTCTTCAATGTACTTTATGGATTCAAGTCTGATATTGAGATCTTTAATCCATTTTTGATCTGATTTTTGTGCATGGTGTTAGACACAGGTCCAAATTCATTTTTTTACATGTCTCTGCCAAGTTTTCCCAACACCACTTGTTGAAGAGGCTTTCCTTACTCCATTTTAGACTCATTGCACCTTTATCAAAGATTACATGATCATGTGTTTGAGGTTGGGTGTCAGGATACTCAATTCTATTCCATAGGTCCACAGGTCTGTTTTTATTCCAATACCATTCTGTTTTAATTACTACTGCCTTGTAGTACAGTTTGAAGTTGGGACTCCCCCATCTTTTTTTCCTGAGGATTGCTTTAGCTATCCTTGGGAGTTTATTATTCCATACAAATTTCAGGAGCTTTTGGTCAATTTCTCTGAAGAATGTCATGGGTATCCTTATAGGGACTGCATTGAATCTGTACAGAGCTCTAGGGAGTATTACCATTTTGACAATGTTGATTCTCCCCATCCATGTTTTCCATTGCCTTGTGTCCTCTTTTATCTCTTGGAGCAGTGTCTTATAGTTTTCTTTGTACAGGTCCTTTACACACTTGGTTAAGTTGATTCCTAGGTATTTGATTTTCTGTGGCACAATTGTGAATGGAATTGTTTCCTTAATATCCCTTTCTTCTCTTTCAGTTATTTGTATATAGGAAAGCCACCGACTTTTGGGTGTTGATTTTGTATCCTGCCACTCTACTATATGTGTCTATTTTTTCTAGGAGTTTTTTGGCAGAGAGTTTAGGGTTCTCTAGGTATAATATCATGTCATCTGCAAATAACGATAGCTTGACTTCTTCCTTGCCTGTCTGGATGCCCTTGATGTCCTTTTCTTCTCTGATTGCTATGGCAAGTACTTCCAGTACTATATTGAATAAAAGAGGTGAGAGTGGGCAACCTTGTCTTGTCCCTGCTCTCAGGGGAAGGCTTTTAATTTTTCCCCTATTTAGAATGATGCTCGCTCTGGGCTTTTGGTAGATGGCTGTAACTATCTTGAGGAAAGTCCCTTCAATTCCCATTTTCTGGAGGGTTTTAATCATGAACTGGAGCTGGATGTTGTCAAATGCTTTCTCTGCTTCTACTGATAGGATTATATATATGGTTTTTATTTTTTTCTTTTTATTGATATGATGTATTATGTTGATTGACTTGAGAATGTTGAACCATCCTTGCATTCCCGGGATGAATTCTACTTGGTCATGATGTGTAATCTTCTTGATGAGTCTTTGGATTCTGTTGGCTAGTATTTTGTTGAAGATCTTAGCATCCATGTTCATCAGGGATATTGGTCTGTAGTTCTCTTTCTTTGTGTTGTCTCTCCCTGCTTTGGGTATCAGGGTGATATGTGCCTCATAGAAGCTGTTTGGGGGTGTTTCTGTTTCTTCTATTTTCTGGAAGAGCTTGAACAGGACTGGCAGTAGGTCCTCCTTAAAGGTTTGGTAGAATTCAGCTAGTGAATCCGTCTGGACCTGGGCTTTTGTGTTTGGGCAGACTTTTAATTACTGTTTCTATCTCCTCAATTGTGATAGGCTTGTTCAGGTATTGGAGGTCTTCTTGTTTCAACCGTGGGAGGTTATAGGACTTCATGAATTTATCCATTTCTTCTAGATTCTCATGTTTCATGGCATACAGGCTCTCAAAGTAATCTCTGATGATCTTTTGGATTTCTGTGGTTTCTGTTGTGATGTCATCATTTTTATTTCTGATTCTGTTTATTTGGGTTCTCTCTTTCCCTGTCCTTACAAGTCTTGCCAAAGGTTTGTCAATCTTGTTTATTTTTTTCAAAGAACCAGCTCTTGGTTTCATTAATCTTTTGGGTAGAGTTTGTTTTGTTTTCCAACTCATTGATTTCCTCTCTAAGTTTTATTATTTCCTTTTTTTCTGCCTGTTTTGGGCTCCTTTGGTTGGTCTTTTTCTAATGTCTTCAGCTGTGCAGTCAGGTTATTTATGTGGGCCCTTTCTTGTTTCCTGATGAATGCTTGCAGTGCTATAAACTTCCCTCTTAACATGGCTTTTGCTGTGTCCCACAAGTTCTTATAGTTGGTGTCTTCATTTTCCTTTTGTTTCCAGAAATCTTTGGATTTCCTGTTTTATTTCTTCTATGACCCTTTTGTTGTTCAGGAGTGAGCTGTTCAGTTTCCATTTGTTTGGTTTAACTCCCTGTTTCTGTGTCTGCAGTTAACTTCCATTTTCAGTGCATCATGGTCTGAAAAAGATAGCTGACAACTATTTCTATCTTTTTTTATTTTATTGAGGTATGCTTTGTGGCTCAGCATGTGGTCTATCTTGGAGAATGTTCCATGTGCACTAGAGAAAATGTGTATTCAGCTTTTTTTGGCATGAAAAGTCCTGTATATATCCACTAGCTCTCTTTCTTCCATTTTTTCCCTCAGGGCCAATATTTCCTTGGTGAGTTTCAGTCTTGTTGATCTATCCATCGTTGATAGAGCAGTGTTGAATCTCAAACTATTATTGTGCTACTGTTAATGTCTTCTTTGAGGTCTCTTAGCAGTTGTTTTATGTGTTTTGCTGGCCCCTCGTTGGGTTCATATATGTTTAGTAGTGTAATTTCTTCCTGGTGTACATACCCCTTAATTAATAAGAAATGGTCTTCTTTTTTCCCTTCTCACATGTGTGTGTGATCCTTGAGTCTCCACGGACCTAATCAGCCCCCAGGGAAGGGCCGGAACTTCCATCAATGGGAACCAAGGCAAACTGCTTTTATTTCACCCCAGACCCCTTGGGCCCTGCGCTTCCTGGAACGTCTGCAATCTCCCCCACAGGTGTGTGTGTGTGATCCTTGCGTCTCCGCAGACCCAATCAGCCCCAGGGAAGAGCCAGAACTTCTATCAACGGGAACCAAGGCAAACTGCCTTGGTTTCAATCCCGGACACCTTGGGTCCTGCACTTCCAGGAAAGTCTGAAATCTCCCCCACAGGTGTGTATGTGTGATCCTTGCTTCTCTGTGGACCCAATCAGCCCCAGGGAACAGGCCAGAACCCTACACCCACATCCCCAAACTCAAAACCGCATGGACACTAGCGGCGTCCGTGCGATCCTCTTACTACCTATCTTGCATGAGGTAGCAGTGAACCTTTGTTCCTACATCCTTGCCACCCACCCAAACTCTGAAAACAGCCCAGACACCTACTAACTGTACTATCTAGTCACCCAAGAACTCACATTTGCAACCTACAATAGTCATAATGGTAAAGCAACGCAAAATTCCATCAAGCTCTGTGAGTGAAGTCACTAGTCCAGATGAGCCAAGCAACACCAATGAGTTGTAACACCTCTCTGATAAGGAATTTTGGAAAGAATTTTTAAGGATGCATAAGGAACTCAAAGAAGCAGTGGAATGCAAAATCAATAAAATATAAGGAGGACATGAGAGAAGAAGTGAGGAAAATGCAAATGGAAATGACAGATATTAAAAATGAGGGTAAATGAAATGAAAAAACACAGTGGAAGGCCATCATAGCAGAATAATAGCTACTGAAGAAAGAATTAGTGATCTAGAAGACGATTTCCAAAGATTCTCTACACAATACCAGAAGATAGAAAAAAGACTCACAATTACCAAACAGACAACAAGAGATAATCGGAATGAAGCCAGAAGAAACAACATACGAATCATTGGGGTCCCAGAAGGGCAAGAAGAAAACCCTGATGTAGAAGAAACTGTCAAAGCCATAATTGCTGAGAAGTTCCCGGAACTAAAGAACACTTGCCTCAAGATCCAGGAGGCCTATTGGATACCAGCTAAAAGAAACCCCAACAAGAATACTCCAAGATACATCTTAATTAAAATGACAAAAACTATAGATAGAGATAGAATACTGAAAACAGCAAGATCAAAGAAGGAAATCACATACAAAGGAGAACATCCCTAAGATTTACAGCAGACTTCTCTGACGAAACACTCCGAGCCCCAAAACAATGGTGGGATATTGTGAAAAGGCTCAAATGA
>JAJIBD010010227.1:0-25987 GCA_021461705.1 Cryptotis parvus | reverse complement strand
CCTTTTTCTTGTCTCCTCATGTTTCTTCCAAACCTGCCATTTGAATTCTTTAAAATTCAATGCAACACTCTAGAATAGATTAAATAAACAGGTACAAAACTTGGGCTCCTCTCTAGAAAAAGAAGACAGAATGTGGAGTCAAAAGAGAAGCGTTTGAGGCATAGCTCTGTGGTATGTATGGTCAACTGGAATTATCATGCAGCTGCAAGAAAACATGAAATATCACCTTTGAAACAAATCCTGGAGTGGAATTAGGAGGGTAAGGCTGCTAGGTCAATTTGGGGAGAAGTGAAAACACTCAAATTATTTCAGGAACCTGTGGTATATGTAGTAACTCAAAACAAGGAATGGACAGTTTCCATAGATGAACCCTAGTACTTTACAGAACTGCGGTTATCAAGTTGTGGAGTGGAGGGTGCTTAGGGGAAGAGTAAGTTGGATGGCACAAGACACAGGTCAATGGTGAAGTCATCTGGGCACTTCGGGTAGTAATGAAGGTACCATAACTTTGTACACCAAAAGCACAAAAGCTTCTACTGTAAACACATGATCGAAATCACAATAAAATTTAAAAATAATTAGTGGATGGAGAATTGAGACTTGAGAAAAGGCATTGGTGAGTGTGAAAGTCCCAGAGGGTCAGGAGATGAATCGGGAATTCAGCTTTCTGCAGCATTTGAGGGTAGATAGTTTTTCCTGAGGTGTCCTCTGTGGCTAGTGCCATTACTACACAAATACTTTCATTCTCTGCTCAGCTATTTTCTAAGATGTTCCACCTAGATTAACTTTATATTTGATGGATAAAAGCTCCTATCTGGCCAGAGAGATTGAGACAAACACTGTATAGTCAGACTGGGTACAAACAAAAAAGGTGCACAATAGATAAGTAAGTTAGCTATGATGTAGTGGGACCCCAGATAATATAAGCAAATCCGGTTTTTCTTGTTGAATTGGGGCTACAAAGTGCCCGGTGCCTGTAAGAATATATTCTATTAATATTAATGTGAATGGTATGTTTGACCAATAAGAGATATATGTAGCCCAGGGATTTCAAAACTCGCGGAAGACTTTGAAATGATGGTTGGGTATTTGGTCAATACATTGATTACCAAGGACTGAGTTCAAGACTATGATCACGGCTTGTTTCTATTGCAGTTCCTTGAAAAATGATGTGCTTTTTTAATAGCTTGCTGTCATTCTATTTCTATGATCCTGTCATAAAAATGCAAAACTGCAAGGAATACTTACATACACAAGAAATTATTACTTTGCTTTAACACACTGAGTGCTTTTTTTCCTATTAAACTATAATTGAAGGCCTAGAGCGATAGTCCAGCGGTAGGGTGTTTGCCTTTACACTTGGCCGCCTGCGTTGGCCCAGGTTCGATCCCCAGCATCCCATATTGTCCCTGAGCATCCTAGGAGTAATTCCTGAGTGCAGATCCAGGAGAAACCCTCCTAAGCATTGACTGATGTGACCCAAAAGCAAAAAAAAAAAAAAAAAAAACTATAATTGGATAAATCTTATTTTCCAAGCAGAATGAAATTTCATTGGTAAATACTAACTGAGCTAAATAAAATGTGATTTTGGCTTCTATAAGTCCCAGGAAGGTCATTGTTATACTTTTAACTTAGCCTCTAGCTTTTTTTAGACCAGAGCTCTTAAATTTCTCTCTTTCAAGACTTGTTACCCAAGAAGCTTTTATGTGACTCATGAATATAGAGGTATATAAAATAGACAATTGGACATTTATCTAAATAAGTACTAGACAACTTATTTTCAAACAAGTTTTTCAAATGTGACATGATCTCAATGTGGGTTTGTGACCTACAGTTTAAAGCAAGAATTTAGATTATGTTTCTGTGCTATTCCAAATCAAACTAGAAGGGAAAAAGAAAAGGCAAACGTCTTCTTCTTCTTTCCTCTAGTCTTTCTTTTTCCCTCAGTATTATAAGACTAGACCTTTCTAGACTTAAGATAGAAGGGTCTAGAGATATGGAATGGAGATTCTTCACTCAAACATCCATAGTTAATACTCCCAAATTCTCTAGAATTAGATTATTTGGCGCTACTTGGCAGTTTCTACAGAATAATAAATTTAAAAACATCGGATTGTTCCAGTCTGCGATGTTTTATGGAAGGTACACTGACCCCACAGAGAGGCAAAGAGTTGGGCTTTTTTGGCTATCTTTGTAAGGAAGGTTTACGCTAACCTTGATAACTTTGGATGAAAGTGGTGATTTTTACTATGTTCACCTCAAGAAGAAAGAACCCAGAGTTTTTCAACTGGCTGGTTGAGATTTGCTGGTCCATCTTGTTTTTGAGGTCTCTTTCCAACATGCTTCTGCTGGGAAAAGTGTTCCTTGTTCTTTAAATAGCAATCTGCTCTGGCATTCCATAAAACCAGAAATGCTGTGATTGGCTTGAAAAGGAATAATCAGGGCCAGAGCGATAGCCAGCGGTTAGGGCGCTTGTTTGCAAGTAGCCTGGCTTATGCCAGCTCGGTTTAGATCCCCCGAGCACCGCCAGGAGTTATTTGAGTGCAGAGGCCAGGAGAAACCTCTGAGCCGGATGTGACCCAAAAAGCAAAAGCAAAAAAAAAAAAAAGAATAATCATCTTGTGTAGGACCTATTTTTTAGGAGTAGAGAAAAAGGATCTAGATGTTGAGAATTGAGATCACTAAAGGTTACATCAGCAAAGAAGATAAATACTAGGTTACGTGTTATAATTCTGCTTGAGAGCTCAGCTCAATTTTTATTTTAAAAGGGAAGAGGGAGAATATATTATTTAAAAAATCTTTTCCCAAGAATAGTCAATTTAGGTAAACATTGATACAAAACTGCAAGTATAGCTTCACCAACGACAGCTACAGTTCAGGGTGACTTTGATAGTATGATTCATGAATGCCAAATTGAAGGAAAAAAAGTTCACTTTAGTACCATTTGTCCAGTGATAAGATCTTTGAGCATTTCATCCCCAGTGTCATTCCATGACTACTGAGAATCTCTTAATGTTTCATGGTGATAAAACTCTGACTTCCTTTCTGAGATATGCCTTGTCTTGTGAACCTGGATTTCAGCAGAAAAGATAACACCTTCTCTCTCATGGACTTTGACAAAAACAAGTTCTGAGTTTAACGAATAATTTTATTCTTATCCAGCAAATCTTAAAGTCAGTATTGTTCTTTTTAGCTAAATTACCCACTTTCTATTTTTTTCCTATTTTCTACTTCTAAAATGTCTTCTATATATTTTTTACTTAACCTTGATATAACATTATGATGTGTGGGATAGTTTTTGGCAATTTTAGCAAAGAGTATTGCTAAAGGTTATTATTGATACTGTTAAAATTAATAGTGATCTAATATATACTCTTGTGAAATTCATGATATTAAAAAAGGGTCTTTGTAGTCTAGCCTGGGATAGGCTAGGTGTGTAAGGTGCTACTGTAGCTGCTTTAATCTCCATTCAATTTAAGGTTTTGGGTGGGGTTTGTGTCTATATGTGTGGACTTTAAAACAACATTAATTGGCATTTAAATTCTAACAGTATGTTTTAGCTGATGCTATATGTGTGTTTTGATAAATTATTTAATTTTGTTTATTTCATTTCCTTGTCCATTCAAAAGGAGTCACAGATTCCTATATACATCAAAGTTTTTATGTCGTGAAGTAGTCCATATAAAAGCAACTACACATAAAAACTCACCATATGATACATATACAATGCAAATTGTTTTCCAAATTCCCCATGTTGAGTCTGCCAATGAAATTTCAATGATCAGAACTTTGTAATTGTTATATAGGATTAACAGTACACTGAACCTGGGTATAAGCTTCAGCAAAAAGCAAGATAATAAAGTTCAAATATCTTTAGCTTTTAAATAGATACATTAGTTATGGAAGCACTATTGTGAAAGCTTATAATACCTTAGCGCAAAAGTTTAGCCCCATCTTTGGAAGCATTTCCAAGAAAATAGTAATATGTTCTTATTGCTAAGAATCTTTTCCTTTCATCATTCTTTTTCTGTCTTTCCAAATTTCTTGGGACATTTTTTTCATAATTTCCTCAACCACAGCAAACTTAAAATCACTAGAAATATCAGTTCCATGCATCCTGATGCCCTTCTTTTCTCACTAAAATAGAATTTATTCTATTTTCGGCATGAGGATTGGAAAAGGGGAATTGAGACACGTGGAAGGTTGTAGTATGTGACTGAGTCATGGCAAAGCTGGTTAATAATTAGTAAGCTACATACTAACTATTTTGCAAACATCTCATTGAATTTCCACAGCATCTCTATGAAGAACATAGAATTGGCCAACTACATTTACAGATGGATAAACTAAGGCATAGAAAGGTAACTAGAGAGTTCAAGGTCATCTCTAGGAAGAGAGGGATGGGAATTTAAATAAAGGTCATCTAAATATAGAGCCTTGGCTTACAAACCACCACACCAGGAATCTAACAGTGATATGTCAAGAGAAGGATCAAATACAGTTAAAGCTCATCAATCTGTTAGCTTATTATGTCCCCATGATAGTAAGGTACTATCAGGGGCAGTCTCATTATTCTTTAAGGCAAGCGATGGTCACTATCATACCTATAACCAGTGCTTCATAAATGAAGAGGTAGATGTCAGAAAGGCATGTCTGCTAATCAAGATTAAAAGGCTCTTAGGGATTTGTAAACCTGTCTCATGATTCTGAGTGGAAGAAATAAAAATAAAAAAGCATATGTATGGAATCTCTAGTATGTATGCTTTTAAGTGGGAGAATATATGCCTATCTTTGAATCTGTTATCTCTTTCTATTAGCTAGATCAATTAAAAAATACAAATAGATGTATGGAAAGGCCTTATTTTCATCTATTATCTGGTGTATTTCCTTCTATTTAAAACCTGACAATGGATTGAGATATGGGAGAGTGAACTGAAATTTAAATTAGAAACAGAAAAGAAAGAGAAAAAGAGAGGGAGGAAAAGGAAGCAAAGATCACTGATTTAGTAACAATTAAATTTCAACAACAATTAAATTTTTTGTGAGGAAGGAGTTTGGGTCACAACCATCAGTGTTCAGGGCTCATTTTAGGATCTGTTCTCAGGGGTCACTTCTAGCTGTGCTTGGTGGACCACATGCAGTGCTGGGGGCTAAACCAGTGTTGGATGCATGCAAAGCAAGTGCTTACCCCTATAATATCGCTCAAGAACTCAATTTCCACTTTAATTTTCATCATAAAGAAGGCTAAAAAGAGCAGATTTATTTGGTTCATTCCATATCAGTCACCTTCACCAAACATCCTAATTTTTTAATATTTTATTATACTGACCATGAGATATACAACTACAAAGATGTTCATGTTTGGGTTTCGGTCATACAGTGTTTCAGCATCCATCCCCCATCAGTGCCCATTTCCCACCACCAATAACCCCAATTTCTCCCCCCCCCTAGCCTGCCTCTATGGCAGGTTCTTTATCTCTCTCTCTTCTTGTCTTACACATTGTACTGCAATATATACGTTTAAAGGTTATACAGTATATCTTTTGCCTATATTCAATTCTCAGTTCTAGGCTGGTTTTATCATTTTTGACGATTATTAGCATACTGTTCCCTTCTCTGTCTTACCTAACCTCTGACTCCCACACACTTGTGGTAGATTCCACCTTTGACAAGACCTCCCGATTCAAAACATCCTAAATTTTAACCCTCCACAAAACCAAAGTTCTATTAATGAAGTGTACAAAGTGGGGGAGCTAGTGGGAACATCAGTTCCTTATGGGCCCTGTCCCCAAGAATAATCTCCTGGTCTGTCTCTAAAATAGGCTGGTGCTGATATCACCAAGCAATCAGTGATTAGAAGATCTGAGGATGGCAATGAAACTGATCACGCAGAACACACAGTTCCAGACTAGTGGTATCTTTTGTTCCTGCTCTGATCACCAAAGACCTCAAGCAGTTACCAAAAGAAGAAAAAGGAAGTCGCCAAAGAAATATTAATCACAGTGGCAATACCACTAATATGAGATTTTCAGCAATGCCCAGTAGATATAGCATGAGGTTTAGCTAGAGAATTCTCTGAAACTGTTAAAGACATTCTGGGCACTGTAGAGTTTATGGGTTGAATTCTGATGACTGTCACCCTCAAGACACCATAAATGACATTAACTAGTAAGGCAATAAAATATCCAACTAGTTAAGAATTACAAAGAATGTTAAATACCATAGAAATCATTTGACAACTGAAAGGAAAATGGGGAATGAGGTGGGGGCTCTTCCTAGCCCTCTAACAAGTTTTTTTTGAGTGTCTTAAGTCTTTACCTTCTCATTACACTGTTTATTGCCTAGGGCCAATTACTATTATTTTAACTAAGATATTATTAATATGGCTAACTTAGGACTACCAGGAAGTGTCTTAAGTGGGTTATTGTATAGTCTTGGCTGCATCACATGGGAAGTACTTCAGGCTCATACAAATATTATTTTATGATCATCAGTATCTTGACTATTATGATCTCCACTGGCTATGTGGAAATTTCCCAGAGGTGGTATAGATCTTGGTTAAAAGTGTGGAATTTGAGCCTTATTCATTGTGAAACATGGTTTTGCTGTTAATCATATGCCTTAAGCTCCACTTTTCTCTCACTATGTTGGAGATGACCTTTCTACCTACTATGTAAGTGGCAAAAAAATATCTAGTGGTACTAGTAGGTGTTCTTAAATTTTGTACCATGGACCTATTTGTAAGCCTTAGTAAGCTTTTCAGATACTATAATTCAAATAAAATAAAACTATAATACTATTAATCTAACCAATCATTGAATGTTCATATTACTGTTGGCAATAAATATAATGAATTACAAATACATTTAACAAAATTTAAAAATGGGTCTCATATCAATAGGAAATTTCCCAAGTTTGTAATAAATATGCTATTTTAAAATAACAATAACAACTAATAGAAATAAAAATCCTTATGATGGGACTGGAGGATAGTAAAGCAGGCATTTTCCTTGCATGCAGGTGACTCAGGTTCGATGCCTGGATCCCATATGGTTCCTTGAGCATAACCAGGAGTAATTCCTGAGTGCAGAACCAGGAGTAACCCCTGTGTCACCCAAAAAATGTAATCCAAAAAAGCCAATATATATATATATATATATATATATATATATATATATATATATATATATATATAAAATTTCTATTGGTGCAGGTATGACTAAGGTAATTCATGTTCTCAGTTTATATTGATATTTGAAAGAAATGATAAATTTCAATTTGAGATTAGTGACAATATATAAGCTTTTTGATCTCCAAAGATCCCTCTTTAACTCTACTTTTGGCATTTTGGGAGTGGTCCGTGAACTTCAGTCAAAACTTCACTAATGTTAGACACGGCTTATCCCACAGTGAGAAATCCACAAATTACATAAAAACTATATATTATATAAAGATGTATGATTAAGAAAAGAAACAATGTCATGCTATGTGATCCAAATGAAAATGCCAATTTTATAGGTAAAATTCAGCAATTTTATACGGTTAATATAATTTAGGAACTCTATAAAATAGTTTAATTCTTTGGTACATAAAATGAGGTTTCCCCACCCAGAAATATATATACTAAACTAAAATATATATATATATGTATATAGTACTAAACTAATATATATAGCCAAACTAAAATATATATACTAAACATATATATATATATTAGTTTAGTATATATATTTAGGTTTGGTATCTATATTAGCTTATATATATATTAGTTTATATATATAAAGTTTAGTAGGATTTTAAAGTGTATCTGGAATCATGGGCTGTTTCTTTCCAGTATTTGTTGACAAAGACAAATAGTTACACTTTGAGATTAATGGGAGATTTATGATGCTTCTTAACATACCTCTTTATCTTCTTAATTATAGAACATTTGTTATGCCTGTGATTTACTCATCCCTAGTGACTCATTTAGACCTGGAAAGTCTTTGCCTTGTTGCCAAAAAAAATTTGTCTTAATAATTTGGAGTAAGTCTATGACCTAACTACATTTAGGTATTATCTATTATTTAGAAAGAAATATGAAATTCTCTCAATCAGCCCCAATAAGATAAACTACAGCCACAGGGCACAGAAATACCAAGTGACCTGGGCATCATCACACCATTCCCAGAATGAAAGACTATGGCAAAGGACGGGTAATGAACGCAAATGCTTGTCCCTACATTGCTGTTATTGTTAATTCACACACCCTGTGGCCCAGTTTAGATGGTGAAATCTGAGCTAGGCATTCATTCTTTCTGGTCCATTGCAGGGTGTCTCAACTCTCCTCACTGCTCAAGAAAGTTTTACATGTCCTAGGTATATAAGCATATAAATAAAATACAAGTCAAACATTTACTGATAATAAATCATAAAGAGGCTGATTTAAAAACAAAGATTCCCATATAGGGTTGCAGCTCACAACTTAAGAAGAAAGACTTTTAGGATTCTCAGTATCTATCTCTGTGCATGGAAACATCTATTATCAATTAAATGAAAGAGTGAAGAAATACTAGACCAATCAATTGCTGTTATAACCAGTTGATAAAAGACTTGATTTGGCTTGTCACCTTCAACAATCCAGTTTTAACTTGGCTAAATAAGGCATAACTAATTTATTGTGTGAGCATTGGAAAAAAGAATACTTTGAAAATTGTGTATTCTATGAAAAGGAATGTTAAATTAAGTACATAAATAGGATTGTTAAAATTTTGATTAAAAAACACCTTAAAACATTATCAGACTCCGAGAGGCCATGTTTTCACTTACACTACTGATCACATTTTTTATAAAATGGTACTTTATTATAGAAGATATAAGAAATATTTTTGTAACCTAGCAATATGTAAAATATTATTAAAAAACTAAGACTAGAAATTGAACTCCCATTTGACCCAGCCATACCACTCCTGGGAATCTACTCTGGGAAGCCAAAAATACGCAGCGGAAACACCTATCCCTACTTTTATGTTCATAGCAGCATTATTCACAATAGCCAGAATCTGGAAGCAACCAGAGTGCCCGAAAAATCGATGACTGGATAAAAAAGCTTTGGTACATCTACACAATGGAATACTATGCAGCTGTTAGGAAAAATGAAGTTATAAAATTTGCCTACAAATGGATGGACATGGAGAAGATTATGTTGAGCGAAATTAGCCAGAAGGAGAGAGACAGATACAGAATGACTGCATTTATCTGCATAACATAAATATATGTACATATTATGATACCAGTATCCAAGGTCAAGTGAAACATATATCAGGAGGTCCTGTCAAAGGTGGAAATTATCACAAACGTGTTGGATTCAGAGGCTAGGTAAGACAGAAATGGAACAGTGTGCTAACAATCGTTGAGGGTACTAATGCCAACCTAGAACTGAGCATTAAATAGAGGCAAAAAGATACACATGACAACCCTTTAATGTATGTTCTGTAATCCATAGTCTGGAGGGGAAGGAAAAGAGAAAGAGAGAGAAATGGAAAGAAATCAAGAACCTGCCATGGAGCAGGGCTGGGGGAGGGGGAGGGAACTGGGGACGTTGGTGGTAGGAGATGGGCACTGGTGGCGGGATGGGTGCTGCAACACTGTTTGACCAAAACCCAAATATGAACTTTTAATTGTATATCTTTGTAATTTTAAAAATAAAAAAAAAATTTAAAAAAAAATTTTAAAAAAAAAAAAAATAAAAAATAAACTAAAAACAGGGTTTGGGAAATAGGTGAAGGACTAAGAAATGTATGTGTATAAGGAAGCCCCAAGGTTGATTCCTGGCACCACAGGGTCCCTCAAACACTATCAGGAATGACCCCTAAGTATTGATCTGGGAATGACCTTAAGCATTACCATATGTGGTTGAAAATCAAATAAATAAAATTACCCAAAACCTCTTGGATATGGTACTTAAAGATATGTTAGATCAACTAATTAGTCAATTTTAATTTTTTTTAATTTTGATATAAAACGTGGATTCTTCATTGTTTATGTAAAACATGTCTTTCAGAATGAATGGTTTTTCTCTTTTCTTTTTTACTGAGATAGCATTAGTTTATGCAACAGTATGTGCTACAGATTTCTGAACTGTTTATTCATGCCCCTTGCTCGCTTTTATTAAAAATGGCTTTTCATGCTTTGTGGAAAGCCATGCCCAGCAGGGCTTGGGCACCTGTGTTGCAGGCAGCCCTTAGGCCATCTTCCTGATCCAGATCTACATGTTTTTAACTGAACCATCAGGCACAATATTCATCATAAAAAATGACAATATTCTCTTCAGTTTATCATTTATCATTAGTATTTTTCATGTGTGTTTGAATTTTTTTGTTAGGTCAATGATAAATTGTGTGTGTGTGTGTATGTGTAGTTTTGGGCCAATCGGTGGTACTCAGGACTTTATGCACAGGGATTACCCTAGCAGTGCTCAAGGGACCATAGACCATATGTGGTGCTGGAGATTAAACCAAAGTCAGCCTCATACCAGGAAAGTTCCTTACCTGCTGTTATTTCTATACCTGTTCTATAATTTTTATATAGGGACAATACCCATAGTGTTCCAGGGATCTGACACCACTAATAGAGCACTGTGGCCTGATCCAGAAGGTTGTCTCACTGACTCTGCCTAGGTATAGTAGTTCACATGCGCCACCAAGTCTACATTTGCTTGTGCTAAAAGAATCACGCAGTGCCAGGGATCAAGTTCAGATGAGTTTTCTATCACTTGAGCTATTTCCCCCATTCCTTATTTGATATTGTTTTAAAATCTTTCAGTACAATGCTATAATATTTACAGTATTCTTTAGTGTTTTATAATTTTTTTTACTTAGAAAACTTTGATCCATCTAATTGGAGGACCAAAAATTATATAGAGATGTGTCTTAATTGTGCCCCAAATAATAATTTTGGTTGTTCAAAAACTTTTTTATGCAAATCTGCTTTTGTTAGCTGATTGAAAATTCATTTTTACGACAGTCAGCCTGTCATATACTTGTGATTATTTCTGAGTTCTTTCCATTGAATGCTATTGTTGCAAACCACAATTATAGTCGGTTAATCCACACTTGCTATTTCTTTCCCAGAATTTTCTTTGCTATTTTCACATGTTTATTTTCAGATGGAGCTTAGTCATTTTGCAAGTGCCACAGAACTTGTGATTTTGATTAGGATTTATGTGCATTTAAACTAGGACCTGACATATAGTAAGTTCTAGGTATGAAATATAATTATAGTTTTAATAATAAATATGAAAACCATACCTAAGTTAATGATATAAATGAAAATTTTAGCCTCTTTTCAGTAGTTAAAATTCATAAAAAAAGAACATTTGGATAATTTTCACCTTTGAAATGTTTTCCTAATCCACCCACTATTCTTCTTTCTATAAAGAACTATTTTATAACTTCCTCATCTTCCTCAGATCTCCCTTAATAGTGTCTATACTTCTTTTGAAGGAAGGTGATTTGATCACACCTGGCAGAGTTCAGTGGTTACTCATGACTTTGTGTGAATTCTCATGGTTTGGAGTGAATTATGGCAGTACTTAGAAGACCATATGTAGTGCCAGGGATCAAATCAGAACTGAATGCATGTATGACACAAACCTTCACCCTCATACTTTCTCTCTGTTTTGTAAACTTTTTGTGTGTGTTTCATGTACTTTCATAAAGAAAATTATTCATCCTGACTGGTTCCTTTATCTTCCTCCAGTGAAACATGCAAGTTTACCTTCATTTGCATTTTTGTCCCTTTTTTTTAAATCCCAGTTACAATTCTCTTCCTGTAACAAAATCCAACAGTCATTCGTATACTTCATCTGTCTTGACTTCTCAGTATACAATTAACAGGATTGACCATTTCTTTGTCAAAATACTTTTTAATCCGGAGCTGGAGAGCTAGTAGAGTGGTTTAGGCACTTACGTGCATGTGGCTGACTCCACATGGGTTTAATCTCTGGCACTGCATTTTGCCCCCAGGCATTTCTAGTAATGATTCCTGAGCACAGAGCCATGGTTAAGCCTAGAGCACTGTGAGTGTCATGAACCCAGCAAATAAACTCCTCACAATAAAAGCCCACTCTTCAGTCTATACTACATCTCTTGTGGAATTCCATTCACTCTCTAACTGTTCCTTCCAACTCTTCCTCATCCTTTAATGTTCAAGTTCATTGGCAGTATCTTCTGCACCATTTCATTCTCTTTCTACTCTGTCTTAAACCATTACTATCCCTCTTGACTTTAAATATGAACACACATCAAAAGCTTAAAACTTGTATATCAGGTCAATATATATTTTCTGTGTTCCAGTTGGAGATATGTACTTCCCTAACTAATAGCTCCAAGATCTTGCAGGCATCTTATTTTAGATTTAAACAGAATCAAATTACCTATGACAACAATTTAGACTTGTACTCTCTTCTAATCCACCTGAGATTACGGCTTCTCCATCCACCTCATTAGTCATACCAGTCCTATATAATTTTTGATACCATCACTTCATGCCCAACCATTACCAAATCTTTCCAATGTAGTAAGAGAAGAAAAAAGAACAATGAGAAGATTTAAACAAAGAGATTTAACTGTCCTAGAGGAAAGATAATGTTTTTTAAAAACATACTTGTAGTTAAATGATTTGGATTTGTTATTTGTTATAGTTGTGGCGAAGGCTTGCTGGAGAATGAAAGAATTATGAGATGTCTCAAGTAAGTGTTGGAGACGATGTTATATAATTTAATTTGTGCTGAATGATTTCAGGTATGGTTTAAGGAAGCAGAGCTTATCTTAGCATAGGATGCTGTCATAAAGTGGAGATAACCCTATCATTGAAATCTTAATAGACTGAAGCTATAACTGTAACTGGCAAAATATGCAACAGTAATAATATATGTTAGTCAAAATAGAGATATCTTTGGTATTTTGTGGTTTGACATTGTTCATGCTTTATCTGTGCTCAGACAGGATTACAGCATGGTCTTTTCTTTTGTCTGGATCCAGGGTGTTCATAGAACAGTCTTGTCTGGATGTGGATGCTATATGAAATTGTGTGTACTTACTGGTTGCATGCCATGCTCTGTTTAATAGCCAGGCCAGTTCCTAAGTGTCTTGGACTGATTTTTTTTTTCTCACAACTATTTTTATTTGCAGACTATATTAATACAAGCATGCAAACTGTTAAAATTTATAGAAGAGTGTACTATTCAGTAATGTTTGACAAAGAAGAGAAAGATAAGAAATAAAGACTTATTTCACAACTGAAAATGAAATAAACTGGGAATTATTTAAAAAGATATATCAAGGAATTTTAGGGAGAAAAAGGCATCCAAATTTGTGCTCAATAGATGAATCAAACATTTAGAACTGCTTGTAATAACTGTAGCATGTTGCTTTTAACACTCAATTACTTCAGATAGATGCTTTATCCATTCTTTTTTCTCACCAATTGATCAGAATGTGTTATTTGAAAGCTATAATTTTTAAAAGTTCTTTTTTAGTTTTTGACTACACTTAGAAATGCTCAGAAGTTACTCCTGAATCTTCACTCACTCAGGAATTACTCCTGGTGGTGCTCAAGGGACCATATGAGGATCAAACCTGGGTTAATCACATACATGATAAGTGCCCGGCCAACTGTACTATCTCTCCCGCCCCATAAAAGTTCTTTACTAAGTGCATTTTCAGGTTTTATGGACCAAATTAAAGAAATAGAAAAAAGTATTTGAGAGACTTTGTATTTGATCAGATACTTTAAGAAACTAAATCTAAGGATAACCTTTGAAGTCCCCTTCTAAAAATATAGAGTAGATCATGAGGGATGGCTTAAGTTATTAACAAAGATATGTCAAGCAAAAAATATTACAATGAGGTGGGACTTTTTTCAAATTTAGTAATAAAAACAAAAGAAGATAATAAAGTTTTGATCACTTGATCATTTGACATCCTGTTATTCGGTCAATTTACCCGAGTGGGCACCAGTAATGTTTCCATTTGTCCCTCTCATGTGCCAGTGTAGCCCAATGGCATCTGCTTACCCAGGAATACGAAGAGCCTCAAACCGCTTGTTTAGGGTCTTGACAAAGAAGTCTGACCATCTTGTAGGTGGGCAGCCACATGATCATTTGACATCCTGTGGGATCTAGTCGATAACGGTTCTAGTCCAGCAGTCATCTTCCAGTGGCATTACATGTCCAGCCCATCTGATTTTCGATGCCTTGGCAAACAAGACGGCATCCCTGACTCTCCATCATTGATGGAGGCCGGAACTCCAGATTTCTTCTCTCACTTGAGTAAGGCATGATATTCCAAGCATGGCTCTTTCGATTCCTCTTGGGAGTCCCGAACAGCATTCTCATCCTGCTTTCGTAGGGTCCAGGTCTCTGAGGTGTATGTTAATGCAGGGAGAATGGTGGAGTCGAAGAGATGTGCCTGGAGTCAGATGTTCTTTGTCATTTTAGCTATTTCTCTTGATGCTTTTGAAGGCGTGCTCCACGCCGCTTCTTCTTCCTGTGCATCTCAGGTGCTATGTTGTTCATCATGTTGAGCTCTTGACCTATGTACACATAACTGCTGCACTCACAGAGATATTTGTTCCATTGAGAGTGAATGGAGCATCTGTAACTAGTTTGTTTTTCATGAACAATGTTTTGTTGAGATTCAGGTGTAGACCTACCTTTTCACATTCACAGTCAAAGTCAGCCAGCATTTGTGCCACTTGGCTAATGTTTGGTTTTATTAGAACGATGTCATCAGTGAAGCGGAGGTGGTGTAGCTGCCGACCGTCTATCTTTACTCCCATTCCTTCCCATTCTAATTGTTGCATGGCATTCCCCAAGGGTGACACAGAAGAGTTTTGGTGAAATGGTATCACCATGAAATGGTATCACCGAACGCCTTTTTATATCAATGATCACTTTCACTTGTAGAATGGTGAGATCCTGGTGGTGAATCCATAATACAGCTCACGAAGGATCTAGATGTATTGGGTTTGAATGCCCTGTTTGGCTAGGGCTTTGATAACCACTTTGTTCTCCACCAAATCAAAGGCTTTCTTAAAATCAATGAACGTGAGATAGAATGGCATCTTGAACTCCCTACAAAGTTCAGTGAGCTTGGTTACAGTGTGGATATGATCAATTGTGCTGAATCCTTTAAGAAGTCAGCTTGCTCGAATGGTTGTCCTTCTTCTAATGTTCTGCCAATCCTGTTCATGATGACTCGAGTGAACAGTTTGTAGATGAAGGACAACAGGCAGATGGGGGCTTATAGTTGCCAATGTTGTGAATGTCTCCCTTCTTGAACAGTAGAACTGTCCTGTTGGTTTTCCACTGGGAGGGCACCTTGCATTCAGACAGGTAGCATGTGAAGAGCTGAGCTAGTGTATTGATGAGTACTGATGGGAGATTCTTCAGGTGTTCGGGTCTGACTTTATCAGGATCGGGGCTGTTTGCTTCTTTACTGACGAGACGGCATGTTGGATTTCAGAAGGGAGAGCGTTGGGAACGACGTGATCCATCGCGGTGGAATTTGGTATGTGGACAGGTGGATGTGGCTATCATTCTTTGAATAAAGACTTAGATATAAAATTATTTTACATATAACAACAGAAGATTTTTGTCCTCAATGCAAATTCTTCTTTTTTACCTTAATCTTATAAGAGACAGCAATTGTAGAGGCATGGACACAATAGAGGAAAACAAATCAAGCAGGCTAAAATATCTTCTCTTCAAATTTATGAAGTCATAACACTTGGAAATTGGTTTAATTTTCAGAGTTTCAGTTTCTCCATCTGGAAGTGAAGCCCATGTCTACCACATGATACTATTATTATGATTAAAGTGAGACAATGCATGAATAGTAAGAACTACTTTTTGCACTTGACAGAGTAGTTTCTCAGAAGAGAAAATGTTGATCTCCTACCTACACATATCTTTCCCCCCTTGTTTTTTCTTTTTGAGATTAATCTAGAGCAAGAAAATTTAGTTTTCAATTTTAAAATATCTGATATTGAAACACTATGAATCCTAACTCCTAATTAATTAAAAATTACGAATTACAGCAGTGATTTTTTAAAAACATTAAGAACATTCAAACAATGCTAATAAAGGGGTTCTGACACCAATTCCAAAGTGTGTGTGTTTGTGTATTGGGGTGTGTGTGGGGGGAGGTTGTTGGTCCTGACACACCACCATGTAATTCTCAGTATCACCTTGGTGTCTGAAAATTCTGCCAAATTCTAATTGGAGATGGTATTATGCCCATAGGTTATAGCTAATTTCTACAAGAATGTTCTTGGCCTCTTTCCTGTTATGGCTGTTAATTGCAACCAGGTACTTTGTACAAACCTAAACCAGTTATAGCACAAAGTTATACTTTCAACTAACTGCCTACAAATGAATAGATTTTCCTAATTCCTTACTTACGCTTGATTAATTTGGTAGACAGTCTTACAGATGTCAGAAAACTATTTTATTTAGCATATTCCTGGTTTATTATGAATGTATGTTACTCAGAAAGATTTATAAAGGGTGACAGGTTTGCCTACCCTCTCTGGGAACTCCGCCACTGTCTCACACCTTAGAGTTCACCAGCTCAGGAAACCATATAAAATAGAACTAAGGGACTACACTGTCCTTCTGATTCTCAGTGAAGACCTGCTTAACTATGACTAGAGAATTGTCTTCCCTGGATAACTTTCGAAATGTAATTGAAATCTTCCATAAAGCCCCCTAGGTTTTACTCAGAGAGCTTCAAAGTCTTATTTCTGAAGGGCAATCTTCTACCACAGAGCCCTCCCTAAAAAGGCTACAATTTGCCTGAGGCCATGAAACAAGCTTATAATGGTCACCCAGGCCTGCCTACCCTATTCCTCTGGGAAGTGCTGTCCTTCCTTACTGTGGCTCTCTCTCTTCCAGGGGGAATCCTGACTATTGTTGATGGTGTGAACCTTTCCTTATCTCTGTTCTTTCCAAAGTGGAACACCAGAGACATTTACAAACTTGACTGGGAATGAACTTGGAGCCACTGAGCCCAAGCCCCTTGTGGGCCAAATCATCATTTAATCAAGTTGGTATCTTTGGAAGAAAAGAGTAAAACCACAATAATATTCCCTGACTTCACCTCTGCTTATGAGAAACAATCACTCTTCATAGTGACACATACAGTAAGTCAGAAGTTTGCCATTTACTGCTCCTGCTCTTAGCAGAGTCTTTCCTCATCATCTACAGTATCCCATCTATCAAGGAAAAGTGAGATTTCTTTGACAGATAGGTTATAAATTCATCTTGAAGATATGATTCCTTTTCTGGCACGAGTATATAATATATGCATCCACTCAACTTAGTGCAGTCTAAATATGCAGTACATCATAACTTATTTGTGATTTAAGAAAAAATACCTTACCTGCACTCTTTTTAGTGTTAAAAATGTCTTAGGTGCATAACTTTCTATATTTTTGACTGGGAACTTTAAAGTTGAATAATTATTTTTCTCTCTTTGCTTATTTTTCCTTGGAAATCTTTATGCTTTGAAAGAAAACTACATAAGGTGCAAAGGGTATTTTTACTGCTACCAATACTTAAAAAATTATAAGAAAGTTATAAGATAATTACGAATTGGTCCAGAATATTAACATTCTTAAAATTTATTTCCTTATTTTGGCTTATAATACCATTAATAATAGTATTGTATCCAGAAATAAATAGAATATTAATATTCTATTTATTAGAAATCCAGCCCAGAACTCCACCCAGCAAACCAGCCTATCACAGCCCAGCTCGTGCAGCCGCCAAGCAGCAGCGTGGTTCATCAATAAATGCTGGATTTAGAGATGACTACAAGAGTATGCTACCTGCACGGCAGAGCCTGGCAAGCTACCCGTGTCGTATTTGATATGCCAAATATCAGTAATACTATAAACCTCATTCCCATGACCTGATGGAATGGTTTGAGGCTCTTTATGTTCTTGAGCAAGCAGGTAGTAGACCCCCTGGGCTCTACTAGCATAAGACAGGACATATGGAGATGTTACTGGTGCCCGCTCGAGCAAATCGATGATGAACGGGAAGACAGTGATACAGTGAGACAGTGAACATTCTTAAGTCCTAATGCTATTAATGTATTATACATTGTGATTATTTTCCTAGCACTTACTAGAAAGGAAGTTTTTTTTTTTTTTAGGTGTGCCACATGATCTTTATTTTTTTTTTAAATTACAAAGATATACAATTAAAAAGTTCATATTTGGGTTTTGGTCAAACAGTGTTGCAGCACCCATCCCGCCACCAGTGCCCATCTCCCACCACCAACGTCCCCGGTTCCCTCCCCTTCCCCCGCCCTGCTCCATGGCAGGTTCTTGATTTCTTTCCATTTCTCTCTCTCTTCTCTTTTCCTTCCCTCCAGACTATGGATTACAGAACATACATTAAAGGGTTGTCATGTGTATCTTTTTGCCTCTATTTAATGCTCAGTTCTAGGTTGGCATTAGTACCCTCGACAATTGTTAGCACACTGTTCCATTTCTGTCTTACCTAGCCTCTGAATCCCACACGCTTGTGATAATTTCCACCTTTGACAGGACCTCCTGATATATGTTTCACTTGACCTTGGATATTGGTATCATAGAAAGGGAAGTTTATCTTCACATCACCACAACAAGGTGAATAATATCATTTTACCTATATTTAGTGAAATAATTTTCCTAAAAATATCTTGCTAATTAGTGAATTCCCTTTGCATAATTTGATCTAGCTTTCCCTTCTATGCATGATTCTGACAAGTTTACATAAATACAAAATAATAGTTGATTGGGGACCACATGGTAAGTCATTTGTCTTGCTGTGCCAATACTGGTTTGATTCCCCTGCACCCCCCAAGCATACTGTATTCATTACATTCTGAGGAACTGTTGTTTCTTAGAAAAGCTGTTTTGGAGGTGGATCTGGATCCATACTCCATGAGGAATATGGATCCATACTACAGATCCATACATGGAGTATGGATTCATGGAGTATGGATCCATACTACAGAACTGTAGATCCATACTGTAGATCCTCATGGAGTATGGATTCATACTACAGAACGGTAGATGATCATCCATAGATGTCCATACTACAGAACATCTGGATCCATACTACAGAACTTTCTTCTCTTCATACTATCATATTTTATTTTAAGTGAGGGAGTTTAAGGGGATCTAGAAATGGTCCACCCTCTCTATCTCTCTCCATTTCTCTCATTTCCTGTACCTGGGAGCCCTACCCTTCATTTACCATATCCGATGACCTGCAAGTGTTTGGGGCTTTGTGAAGTAAAACCACAATGAAAGATGCTCTGCTTTTGCTACACACGTGGTCTCAGCCCTTCTCTGAGGAAATATAGTTTGTAGTCAACTCCCTTCTTGAATGGGGAGAATATAAGGGGTAGGTAAAAGAGAAAAAACCGAGTTAAGATCTCAAAATATAATATAGGTCCACAAATATTTAGGACACATAAAAATAATTTAAGGTCTAAAGGAGCACGAACATGGGGTTGACAGTGCCAAATAAGGAGATATTGATTCCATCTTCAGAAGTTCACAGTATATTAATAGTTGAGCTTTAAATACAAACCAACATATATCTATAAAACTGTCAGAGTGCCAAACTGCAATAGAGATTCATAGAGGACCAGAAGTTAAATATTTTATTTATGCCTAATTAAAAATTAATTAGATCTTACCAATGAAATGAAAATAGTTACCAATTTCATCCTTCAAGTACGGGTTGGGGAGAAGATGGGGAGGAGAATAGGAGAGATTAACAATACTTTTAAAAAGTGTTATAGCTTGGTATTTATGTGTGGGATTTTGCAGTAGAATTACAATTAGAGAAAAAATATCAAGGTGCAAAGATAATGGTAAAATGGACCTAGTTTTGAGCCTCGCCCTTTCCCTACATCTTATGAGAGGCTTGTTAGGAAAGCAAAAGCACATGGAAGGAGGGAAGTAATTTTTCATCAGACTCACCTTGGCTAGAGAGAGACCTTTTTTCATAGGACACTGAAATCATGCAATTTGCTGCAACTCGCTTAGAACTGGTGATATGCAAATAGAAATCAGAAGGACAAATACCAGGTGATCTATGGAATAACAGGACAAAAATAACGTAAACCTCAAAGAGGGGTTATCTATATTGCTCTGGTACCTAAATTATAGAGGTAGAAGGATAGGGAAGTGTTGGGAACACTGCTGTGCACCCCAGCAAAGTCCAGGAGCAGGTGTAGAAATCCCCAGGGATTGGCAGCCTGTGGACAGAGAAAGATGTGATAATCCAGCAAAGTTTCAAGAGGCTTTACTTACACAGATTATGGGATACTAATCAACAATAGGAAAACCCTAACTTAGGGTTCCCGGCTGGGCCCTGGCACATGTAGGCCACCACGTGTTAAGGCCTAGCTAGGAAGAAAGCAGAGAGGAGGAGGAGAGGAGAGCAAAGAGAAGCCAATATGGCAAAAGAGCCCCTTCTTTTTTTTTTAGCTTTAAAATGTCAATTTTTAAAAAATTTTTTATTATACCACCGTGAGACATACAATTACAAAGGTGTTCAAAATTGGTTCTTGGTAATATAGTATTCCAACACCCCTCCCTCCACCAGTGCCCCATTTCCACCACCAATGTACCCACCCCCTCTCGCCCAACCCCAGGCTGCCTCAATAGCAGGTACCCCCGTTTTCCTCTCTTTTCTCTCTGTCTCTGCATCTCTCTCCCTCTTTATTTTACACATTGTAAGAGCCCCTTCTTTCTCCTTGCTTATTTTATAGACAGAGGCCTGCCAAAATCTTCCAGCCTAGCCCATTGTGGACTGGGCTATCTAGAGATGAAGCCAGGCAATCAAAGATCTTCAGCTGGGCCTTTATGGCTCACGTTTCACAAAAAGTCAGAGCTGATTCCCTGAGGCATAATCTGCCTAGCAGAGAGGGGGAGAGGTTGCATCTCTGTACCAGAAAGTAGTTCAGAATGTAGTTTGTAGGTAATGGCATTAATACCTTTTACCATAAAAAAGGTATTACCATTAGAATCAGAGACACGCCAATTTGCCTGGAGGCACACTGGCATGTCTCTTTGAATTAGGAGAATTGATTACATTATGGTTGATCCAACGTGGCCAACTACTCTTGGAATATCTACATGTATGTCCCAGGCAGGGACGTGTGGGAACAGAATATTGAACTGGGGCAAGCAAGATTCATGATAAAAATATTATGCCGTATAAAATTATGAAATCGATCCAACTCCGCCCCGAGCTCCCATTGTGTCTGCTCCGGGAGATTCCCCTAAAGGTAGGGACCATCTCTTCATGTAAGCTAAGTGTAGCTGGCGGCTAAGGCTTAGTAGGGCGTGTCACCCAACAGGGAAGGAAAGAAATCAAGGAGGAAGTAAGAAGAGACAGAGGGCAGGGGCCTAGGACATAGGTGGTGTAGAGGTACGGTACATCAATATATCTGAAACCACCAAAACTGAAAGCTTGAGATCCAAACTACTTCAACAGAACTTAAAATATGCCTCTCCAGGAGGCATGCGGGAAGCAGAAGCAAAAAATAGGGACACTGGTAGAGGGAAGTTGACACTGGTAATGGGATTAGTACTGGAACATTGTACGGAACAGTGTGTTGCAACATAGTTGAATTTCAGACTTTGTAGATCACAGCACACCTCAACAAAAAATTTTAAATTGTACTGATATTACTGAAAATGGGGTACCATGATTATGAGGTAAAATAAGATAACTTGATTTTCATGTGAGTGGCTACATTGGAACCGAACTTCCAGTTCCAGGCAAGCCTGTAGATGACTGAAGCTAACATCTTGGCCACAGCTTTCCTGAAGAAACCACCAAGAACATCCTTGTTAAGCCAGTTCTAAATTTCTGCCTGAAAGACCTACAAGAAAATTCATGTTTATTTTAAGCCATTAAATTTGGGGCTATTTGTTATATAGAAATATAAGATCAGTGGAATAGATAACACAATTATAGTTCAATAATACAACAGATATTGAAATGCTAATATTAACTGCTCTGTCTTTTATTTAATTTGTACATGTGGAATTTATGTTTTTAGTGTTTGTAGGATTAGCTTCTCATAGGCTAATTATCAAAGGTAAAAGCTTTGGAATACTTTTATATAGTCATCAATGCTATTTTTTGGAACTCAAATTTGATAAAGCCAAGATTGGGATTTTATTTTTTTTTAAAAACAAAAAAGATGTGTTACTAAAGAGTTAACTTCAAGAACATGAGGTTGTTTGCTTTTTTAAGAGCCTTTCAAATATTTATTTGTTTATTTATCCATTTATTTATTTATTTATTTATTTGCTTTTTGGTCACACCCAGCATTGCTCAGGGGTTACTCCTGGTTCTGCACTCAGGAACTACTCCTGACAGTGCTCTGGGAGACCATATGGGGTGCTGGGGATTGAACCCAGGTCCAGCCGCATGCAAGGCAAAATTCCCTACCCACTGGACTATTGCTCCAGCCCCCTTTCAAATATTTAATATTATAAAATGCATGTGTACATTTAGTAGCATATATGTATGTTGTATATATACATGTATATGTATATACACACATATATGCTGCCTAAAATCTTGGAGCATAGAGGCGGAAAAAAAAGAGAGAACTTCCCATATATATATATATATATATATATATATATATATATATATATATATATATATATATATATATATTTGAAGCAAAATATTGTGAGGTGCCAGGGATATAAGATCAACAGCAGAACATTTGCCTTGCATATGTGAGACTCTGGATTTTAATCTTTGCACAGTAAAATAAAATTACATCACTTGATCACTTGAATCCCGCCAGTAACATTTCCATTGGACCCTATCACGTGCCAATGTAGCCCAATGGCATCTGGTTGATTCAGAAATATGAAGAGCCTCAAACCGTTCCTTCAGGGTCTTAACAAGGAAGTCTGACCATCTTGTAGGTGGGCGGCCACGTGATCTTTTGACATCCTGTGGGATCCAGTCGGTAACAGCTCTAGTCCAGCGGTTGTCTCCAAATCGCATTACATGTCCAGCCCCATCTGATTTTTTTTTTTTAAATCAAATCAAATAAAAAAAATTACATACTGAGAGCAAATCCCACTAATGAGTAGCTTGATGGTACAGAGGTAAGGGTCCAGGAGAGCAGGGACAGAGAATCTTTAGATAGTGAGACTAAAGAAGGGCCTTCAGAAAACTCAGATCAATTCTTTGAGCCCAGGAAAAGATTTTGTACTTGTGGAAGACAGTCATGTTCTAATGTTCCTGAAAATTAAACATGTTCTGTTTCCTCTTGAGACCTACTTGTTTGACTGCTCTTTTAAATAAAATGTTGGTTATGGTATCAATGATAAATTTCTAGGTTCTAGCCTAGACTTTCTAAATCTAGTTGATTTGGAAAAGCTATAGCTCTTTACTAGTGGAATAAAAAACTAAGTGAAGATTTTTTTTATATTTCATAGCTATTCCCTTTACTTGACACCATAGATGAACAGCTGATATCTTCCATAGAAATAAGCTATATAGCAAAGATATTTTTCCTTATTAGAAAATATTACCTACGCATTGTAATTAAAAAAAACATTCCTAGAGTGGCAGAATATTGCAAGACTAAACAAAAAGAAGAAAAACAAAACAGGGAGAGACAGAGAGAGAGAGAGAGGGAGAGACAGAGAGAGACAGAGAGAGAGAGAGAGGCAAGTGAGAGAGTTTAAGGGAGCACACAAAAAGTCATTTCAAAGGCCCGCAGGTTCCAGGAAAGCAGATTCTAAGCAGATAATGCTGTGAGCAAATAAGAGTGTTTCTGGTTCTCGATTGGTTTTGTATGTATCATCTTCAATGTTCCAGCTGACTTTGAAAAACTTCATACAAAATGATGCGGATCAGGTACTAGTTCTATTACACACCTAACACTCATCTGTGGTCTTTCCTTTCTTCTCTTCTTCCTGCCCCTAAAGCCCCTGGAGGCAAGGAATCAAGACTTCTAGACACCACGGGATGAGTCAAGGTACCGGCGCCCAGACAAGCTAAGCACTGGCTCTGTCACTACAGACAAAGGCATTCAAAACCACAACCCTCTGGTTTCATAGCTCCTGCCTTCTTAATCAAATCAACTGCAGAGTGTGCGTACAGAAATCCCACCCCATCCCCACTCAGCACAAACAACCATCAATAAAAAAACACCTTGGGGCCTTTGGCCTGCAGAAAGGTCCATGGAGCTGTGAATCACTGGGAAAAGGAAGGCCTGTGAGGGCCACCAATCAGTGCGGCACTAGGGAAAACTCGCTTGGCTCTTACAGGAAGCACCTAATTAGGTTACTGTAATCCTCAGCCTTGCATTTTTCAGCCACCTCAACACAAACTCACAGACTTTAACGATTATGTAATTACGGAAAACTTCACAACAAACACGAAGATTCCTTCTGGAGGCCACATTGAGGACGGGATGTGCATTGAGCGTGGGAGGAGGCACACGGTGCACAAAGGAAGAGCCAAGAGATTTATTGAACTTAAAAGGTCTCAGTTTTAAAGGGGCCTCTTCCAGACCTCCCCTTTCGTGTGCACATTTTGCACCTGCGACTGTAGGCTGGAGCGCCAGAGCCCTCCCCCCTCCTCCTAAGAGACCAATAGACTTTCAAGCATTGGCCCCAAATGTGTCATTTTCCTGCCAGGGTGGGGAAAAATCAAAAAGTAACCAAGTTTTTAGAACTTTGCTGTAAAGAAAATAATAGTTCTGAAAAGGATTGGAGCCACATTTTCAGGTTAGACATTTGCTAGAGAAATGTCAGAAGGGAAAACATTCCTCTTCACTTTCTTTCCTAAGCCACTGAAGTTCTTCATTTCCCTACATTCTGGGTGACATGTGGAGCACCACTTTGGTGGGGGCCAAACCAGCTTTCAACGCTGCAGCAAAACAGCAATGTTCAAAGTCTAGAATCCAAATGGACCTTTCTGATTCTTCACAGAAAATGCCACACAAATAACTTCCTTTTAAACGAACTTTGATACCAGAAGTGAATTGTGGAATCCCAATTATGCTGCTTATGAAGAAAGTGCTGACAAATGATCTTGCTTTTAGATGGTGTTTGTGGGTGAGACTTGGGTGAGAGCTGGGATCAGAAATTGTTTTTTGGCCATTGATCCACTTCCTCCTTCCTCACCACCCACCTCATATATTGAGATGAAAGTTAGAGAAAAGCCCCCTTTAAACCATTATGACCTGTTTTATTCAGAGCAGCATCTATGAATTTTTCTAAGAGTGGCCAAGAGTTACCCAGTTCTTTTTTCTTTTATCCTCTCCAGAAAACAGAAAGTTTCAAGCAAAAGATTTTTGTTCATCTGACTGAATATATATTATTTCAGAAGAGGTGGATCCAATAAAGCTTCTCATTTAATTATCTAGAACAGCAAGGATGAATTTGATTGAAGAGAATAACAAATACAGATTTTAGTTTTCTTTGAACCCTAAAGAATCATTTTCTATATGTTACAAAAACTTGACTACTGTTAAGGTGATAGAGGGTTTTCAACCAATTTGTAAAATACGGTGCTATGTAGACAGACTATGGAACATGAGTCTTTTCTTTTCTCTGGATTCAATCACTTGTATCACTTATCTTCTCATTGTTCATCAATTTGCTTGAGGGGACACCAGTAACATTCCATATGTACTGTCACATGCTAGTGTAGCCTAAGGGCATCTGCTTGCTCCAAAAACACAAAGAGCCTCAAACCAATCCTTCAGTTCCTGGCAATGAGGTCCATAACTGTTACTGGTTTTTGTCATATTAAATATGACACAGGTAGTTTGTTCGGCTCTGCGCGGCAGGAGAATGATCATTACAGTGTATAAATGTGAAAGATCCTGGGAAGGACCGGGTCCCAACTTCCATTATTGTCTAAGAATGTGTCACATGGCCGCAG
>JAJIBD010010226.1:32500-71081 GCA_021461705.1 Cryptotis parvus | reverse complement strand
GGCTTCCCAGGAGGCAAAACCAACAGCAAGGACAATGTTCCCTGCTCAGGCCCAGGTGCCTAGATAAGCTTCTGGATGAGAGGTGACATCAGCATTTCTTATAAGGTGAAAACAAGCAAAGAGATTGAAACTGTGACCTCAGGATCCACACCAACTATAATGTCTCCCCCAGGTAGAACTTCCTTCCCATATTGTGGTCACTAATACTGGACTCTCACAAGGGTACCCTAGCAATCCTAACCACATTAGGCCCATAGTACATTCTACATATTCCCAAAACTTAGAAAAACAATGGCAAACACAAGATTCAATACAATCCCACTTTAAAAGTAACAGTAAGTTCAGGCCTAAAAACATGCCTTCTGAATCATCATGAGATGCCCTTTACAAGTAACACAGGAACACCAAAGAGGAAGGCAATATCCTTAAATGGGAAAGAGAAGGCCACCATCTCTTGATCCTCCCCCAGTGTCCTATCTGGTAGTGAGACAGGGACACTAATAGTGCATTAGAAGGATCTAACTACCACAGCATCATGGGGAAGTAATACAGATCCTCACCACAAAGAGTGGATGAAGAAAAGAGTCTTGGAAGTCTCACAAGGAGTACCTACATATATCATATCTTTTAGAATTCAGAGATGAAATGGTGAGGATTTTAATGAGCTTAAAGAAACAGTCACTTTGATCACTTGAACTCCCGTTATTCATCGATTTGCTCGAGCTGGCGCCCAGTAACATTTCCATTGGACCCTATAACGTGCCAATGTAGCCAATGGCATCTGGTTAATTCAGGAATATGAAGAGTCTCAAACCGTTGCTTCAGGGTCTTGACAAGGAAGTCTGGCCATCTTGTAGGTGGGCAGCCACGTGATCTTTTGACATCCTGTGGGATCCAGTCGGTAATGGCTCTAGTCCAGCGGTTGTCTCCAAATTGCATTACATGTCCAGCCCATCTGATTTTCGATGCCTTGGCAAACGAGACAGCATCCCTGATTCTGGAATAGCGACGGAGGTCAGAACTCCAGATTCCTTCTCTCACTTGAGCGAGGTGTGATACTCAAGCATAGCTCTTTCGATTCCTCTCTGGGAGACCCGAATAGCATTCTCATCCTGCTTTCGTAGGGCCCAGGTCTCTGAGGCATATGTTAATGCAGGGAGAATGATGGAGTCAAAAGAAACAGTAGAACAGATATTGAATAAAAAAAAATAGGAGCAAACGAAACAATTTAGTGGAATGAACTTAATAAATAGAGGAGTAATTGAGAGAAGAAATAAGGAAACTGCAACAGAATTGTCATTAGTAAAAAAAGTTCTGTAGATGAAATGAAAAGCTCAATGGGTGCCCTTGATTGTAGAATGACAACAGCCAAAGACAGATTCAGTGATCTTGAAGATGGACTGCAGAAAGCACTTGGGAAACAATAGAAAAGGGATTAATCACTATCACTATCAAGATATATAAGGCGCTGGTAGAAATTCAAATGGCCAAAGGCAAATGAAAAAGCACTCTTGGGGCCGGGGGCCCGGGCGGTGGGGGGTGCCTTGCGTGGGTGGCGTGGCGGGTGAGAGTGGGGTAGAGAAAAGAAAAAAAAAAAGCACTATTCATCACTAATAATCAGGGAGATGCAAATAAGAAACAACGTGATATCATCTCATACCACATAGACTGACAATAATGAAAAAAGCAAAACAATCAGTGTTGGTGTGGATGTGGGGAGAAATGGACTCTAATCCATTGTTGGTGGGAATGCCAATTGGTCCAACCTTTTTGGAAAACAATATGGAAAATCCTCCAAGAATTAGAAATTGAGCTTCAATTTGACCCAGCAACACCACTCCTGGGAATTTACTCTGGGACCCAAAAACACAGAACAGAAAAGCCATCTACATTTCAATGATCATTGCAGCATGATTCACAATAGCCAGAATATGGAAACAACCTGAGTGCCCTAGAACTACAACTGGATAAAAAAAAAATGGTACATCTACACAATGAAATACTATGCTGCTTTAGGGAAAAAAATTAAGCAATGAAATTTGCCTATAAATTGGATAGACATGAAGAATATCATACTCTGTGAAATTAGTCAGGAGGAAAAGGACAGATAAAGAATGACTGCTTTCACGGTGGTATATATAAAAATAGTATGAGACTAATAACCAAGGCCAGGAAATACAGGAGCCAGGAGGACTTGTCAATGGTTGGGATCTAACCCAAGTTTGTGTGTGTGGGGGAATTTAGGCAAGATCAAGAACAGGCTAATTTACCAAAAATAGCTAGAAATGGTAAATCTAGTCTAGAAATGACTATTTCTCATATGAGAAAGTAGGTAAAAAGGATAGAGACATGATGACACTTCAATGTCTTTATTGCAAATCACAATGCACAAAATAAGGGAGAGAGAGAAGAAAGAGATAGAGATTGTCTATAAGCAGGTTGGGTGGAGAGGGAACTTGGGGATATTGGGGTTTGGAAATGTGCACTGGGGAGGGATAGGTGTTGGATCAATATATAACTGAAACCTAGTCATGAACAGTTTTGTAATAGTCTATCTCAATGTGACAAAGAAAGAAAGAAAAAGAAGAAAGAAAAGAAGAAAGGAAGGAAGGAAGGGAGGAAGGGAGGGAGGAGGGGAGAGGGAAGGAAGAGAAGGAAGGAAGGAAGGAAGGAAGGAAGGAAGGAAGGAAGGAAGGAAGGAAGGAAGGAAGGAAGGAAGGAAGGAAGGAAGGAAGGAAGGAAGGAAGGAAGGAAGGAAGGAAGGAAGGAAGGAAGGAAGGAAGGAAGGAAGGAAGGAAGGAAGGAAGGAAGGAAGGAAGGAAGGAAAGTATCCAAAATTATTCAGGCCAGGAAGTAGCATAGTGGCCACAGGTAAAATGCTATGTATGCCTTAGGCTCCCAATTTGATTACAGAAGAGCTTAACACTGCGAAGTTCACCCTGTGAGACTCTGAAGGTCCCTGGTGTTGAGGGAATGGCCCTTGTGATCACTAGCACTGAATCCTTGGATCCTCATATTTGACCATTAGTCTGGTTGGCTAAGTATTGCCAAGCCCCTTGATGATCGCTTAGGAGAACCCCAAAACTTATTGAAGAAATTATATAACTAGGACTAGAGAAATAGTGCAATAGGTAGAGCGCTTGTGAATAGCCAAGCCAGGTTTAAATCTCAGCAACCTATATGGTCCCTGGCCCTCACCAGGGGGGATCCTTGACTTAGCCAGGAGTTAAACCTGAACGCAACTGTGTTTGCCCCACCCCCAAAAAAAAAGAAAAAAGAGTGAAACTCAATCATGAACAATGTTGTAACTGTATATCTCAAGATGATTTAGTCATAAAACATTTAACGAACTGTAGATATGGGAAAAAACAGTAAAAGATAAAGAAATTATTTTAGTAACAAATATATTACATTCAAGTATGGTCCCAGCCATGTGCTTTAGTTATTGTGTGGGATATATTGTATTCATTTGATACTATATATGTCTCTCCATATCATTAAATACAATGGCATATTATTGAAATAATGAAATAATATTAAATTTCACTAATGTACCATAACCTATATGCTGAGTTTAGATATTTAGGATACTAGCATGCCTTATTTTTTCATCCATAGGGTCTATGTCACCAGTTGTATGGTAAATCTTCACATATGTTGCCAAAGATTAGAGTCTAAAAAGTAGAACTCCAGAGGGGGGAAAATGCAAAACTCTCAAAGCTTAAAAATAGATATACTCAGGACCTGAGTAATGGAACAGTGGGTAGGGTGTTTGCCTTGCATGCAGCTGACCCGGGTTTGATCCCTGGTATCCAAAATGGTCCCCCAACCAGTACCAGGATACTTCTGAGTACAGAGCCAGGAGTAACCTCTGAGCATTGCCGTGTGTGACCCCAAAAGCTAAAAAGAGCAAAAGCAAAAAAAAAAAATATATATATATATAAAAATATATATATACTCAAACCACCTTCATAAAACACCGTGATGTGTAATTGTATATCTCATGGTGGTATAATAAAATATTTTTAAAAAACTTCGCCATGATGTATCTCAGGAATCTGAGGGTGGCGTGAGCTCCCTGGCGCTGGTTGTGTCAGCCTGGGATGGAATGAAGGATGTGCAGGCGTCCAGCTCTCCCTGTGCCCAGTCACTCATGAGGCAGTCGGGAGGCATGGTGGGTTCCAGCCTTGGCCTGCCAACCCAGCAGCAGAGCCTCACAACAAGCCAGACGACCCCCCCCACTCCATGGGGGCCGCCATTTTCCATATCGGACTTCCCTCTCATCACAACTCCACCCAGCCGACCAGCCCATCACAGCGCCACCCGGTTCATCAATAAATGCTTTATTTGGAGGTGTTTACAAGAGTATGCCACCCGCACGGCAAGCCTAGCAAGCTGCTCGTGTTGTATTTGATATGCCAAATGCCAGTAACATTTATATTAGGTCGTTCTCATGATCTAATATAAATGGTTTGAGGCTCTTTATGTTCCTGGAGCAAGTGGATGCCTTTGGGATCTACTAGCATGAGACAGGACATATGGAGATATTACTGGGGCCCGCTCTAGCAAACAGATGATTAACGGGAAGATAGTGATAGTGATAGTGATGATGTGTCTCATCATGACTATAGAAATATGCTTTATTCATTTTCTTCTCCTCTGGTAAATATTTTTCTTCCTTCTCATATTTGGCAATGATAAGTAAGACACACAATTACTATTTTATTATTGTTTAATCACATTTTAGGCCATATACTAGCAATAGGACTAACATTTATGGTTTTGATGTATACAATTGCTGTGTCGTAACACCATAAGAGATCCCAAGAATCTTCACAATATTGCCCTGTTCCTCACAGTCTGCCTCCATAGTTTCCCCACTTACTTCTCCTTACTTCACTTTCTCAGTTCTATAATTCAGGACAAAGGATTTATTATCATCCGATGCAGTCTGTTCCCTTGCTCTAACTCACTTTAGATCATAGATGATTGGCATTGTCTGTTATTGAACCTTCTCCCCGACTTGTTTCACTTGAGATGATTCTTTCCAGTCTGAGTGCAAGAAACAGCAAAATTTCAAAAAGAGATCTGTTTTCAAGCAACAATTCAACACAGGAACATTCCATAATGAATAGGGAAGTTGGAATTGCATTATATTAATGGTCATTTGATTTTTTTCTTTTGTTAATTATGTTCATTGAATGAGCTTTCTTAACTCTTTCAGAAAGGATTTCAATATGAAAATTTCCCTGTTGATAGTGAAACTAAAATCATCAAGGACATTAAAAGTAGTAACTTGGATACAAGGTTTCTAAGTTGTTGATAATAGAAGATTTCTTTTGGTACAGCCCTTCAGTTGAGAATGGATCCTGCAATGGTTCTAAGGAAGAGTGCGGATAAGTTTAAACCTGTGTTAATGTGAAGTCTAGTACCATTCTGAGAGAGACTGAGTACAACCAACCCCAGTGAAGCAGGTTGTACATTTGACAAGTAAATCTACTCACTCACCTGTAAGGGTAAACTTGCAGTGCATACCACACTTTCCAATTATGAGTATAAATTGCAAGAAAATAATCCATTAATATTTCTTTAGATCCAAGAACTGTGAAACTGATGTTTGGAGCATGAAAGAAAAGTCTTAAAACAAACCTTGCTTTATAACTTTTGATTTTTAAACAGAACTGAGTCCCACTAGATATTTAAAAAAAAGATACATGTAGATTTCATTGCAACCTGTGTAACAAATGTTCTCATAATAAATATACTTTTATAAATACATTGATTTGTACTTATAATGCATCAACTGGGTAATGGGTTTAAAAACTCTTTGTCATACTATACTGTAGCTTTCATGATTTAGCAAACAGGAATGTCATTTGCTTCTTGAAATAAAAACACACACAGTAACTCCCCACACTGTCTTTGATGAAGAATCTGGTCTTCTAGTTCATTTAATATGAAATAACAGATTTGTGTTGATGGTGCTTTTGTTCTTGATAGTGAGAGAACTTGTTACTGAAAAATTAGCTACTCACCCTCAAGCGATCTCTAACATTCCAGTTCCTGAACAGAAAAGGGGAAGAAGAGAGCAGATGGAAGCAAACAAAAATTATATTAATAATACATAACAAAGTGCTGCTACAAATGATATTTCAATAGAGGAAAACAATAGGAAAACTGCAGTTTTCATTGGATCTTAATGTATTTATCAGTCTCTAATGCTTCCATCTTCAAGCAGGTCTCTTTTATTGACACGGCAACACAAATTGCAGAAGTAAATTGAATCACAGACTCAGAATGTAAAAATCAATGAGAAATAATTTTGTAGCACTAAAGTGAATAGTGTAATGCTAGGTATTCATTTAATTAACCATGAGCCTTTCCACATAATGCACAATCATTGCCAGCTTTTCAGCTCATAGTTGTTCCAGGAATAATGGGTTTGGGATTCATCTTTAGAAAACCTGCATTAATATTTGAAAGCGTTTAAATCCATTAGTGGGTCATCTGAACACTGCAGGTCACTTTTACATTGCTAATTGAAACAATAGTAATGGGTTATAATCTACTGTCTAATAATGCCTGGAGTGTTTTACCGCTTTTATATCTACAGATTCCAGGAAATATGTAAATTTGTTGCTGAACTGTTATAAAAATATGGAAATTTACGCTGCAGACATCAAAGTATTAAAAAAACACACACACAGCGTTAATAAACTGAAGAGTAACACTAGATTCTGATGTCAGGACAAATTCCTTACTCCAGACCTTCCCTGTTCTTTTTCCCTCTCTGGGTACAGCATCTGGCACTCACATTTTCTGCATTGCCATTAGGAGAAAGTGAATATCATTAAAGCAGTGAGTAAACAATCATGTCATTGTTTCCATATGCAAGCTATACATTGACTCAGCCTGCTGGGTCCTGCCTGCTTTTTTAGTTTTCCTACATGAATTTATGAAAGCATTTTATTTTTACGGGAATGTTCAGTACATACCAACACTTTCTTAGATGGGGCAGGACATGGGGCAGCGACTCTAGCATATGAAATGAGAATATGATCTTGGTGTGAAAACATACATGTGTGTGAATACATACATATAAAAGGAGATGTGGGAGATAGCAGAGCTTTCTGAATCCTCCTTGCAAACTGAATGTCACATAAATTGATACTTAACCGGCATTTTCTCTTTTAATTAAACATGCATCTCACACATTTACCTGTATCTCCCTATGCTTAATTACAGTCTGATTGTGCAGAAACTCCAGCAAGATGCATCTCATTACAATAAGGAAAATACTTTGGCATAGGTAGAGACTTGTTTTATAAGCATACTCATTTCATACAAATACAATGTCTTTTTAGCTGTTCTCTATACCAAGGATCAGAGGTAACTGAGGACTTAAACTCATTCAGTCCATCCCATTATAAGCATGTGCCCATTGGTGAATTGAGGGAGAGGAGTTGACTAAAGGAAGCAAGGACAGTGTTGAATCTGATGTTATTATAAGAATAAGGCAATAGGGGCCGGAGTGATAGCCCAGCGGGTAGGGTGTTTGCCTTGCACACGGCCAGCCTGTGCAGGCCTGGGTTCTATCCCCGGCATCCCATATGGTCCCCCGAGCACCACCAGGAGTAATTCCTGAGTGCAGAGCCAGGAGTAGCCCCTGAGCATTGCCGGGTGTGACAAAAAAAAAAAAAAAGCAAAAAAACCCCAATAAATTAAAAAAAAAGAATAAGGCAATAGTTTATTCTCTTGCTTTCATCATCTTGAAAATGTATATACAACTAAAGGAGATACTCTCAGTTGGTATCAAAATTCTGATTTCATTCATAGGTCACTGCTGAGAGAATTTCCAATCAAGGTAAAAAGAATTGCATACCCAGACTAGCAGAACTCGTGTATTAATTGCATTATATGTTAAATTCAAATGAAGCATTTTAATGATGTTAATGAGGGTTGTACATGAAAAGTGGGGGACAACATCCTTTGATTCCTAAAATAGAAAGAAAAAATGACATAAAATGTGAATAGGAAATTGTAGAAAGGAAACTTGGCCTTGTGAAGTCCTCTCCTAGGTCTTCCCACCATGCTTCCTGTCTTTCTTCATGCGCTATTAAGTTCCCTTTGAAGTCTGTATGTATTACTATACTGGAATCAGCAGTATACATGGAGAAAGATGCAAAAATAACCAAAGAAAGCAAGTGATTTCTTTATCAAAGAAGGATAAATACCATTAGCCTGGAGTGAAATAAATATCCTTCTCAAAGATGCTTTTCAAGTTCTCCAAACTAATGAAATTGACAAAGGGATCATAACTTGATGTACCACAATGAGAAATCTGTTGTGATTAAATGGAGTGATATACTAAGCTTTAGATGTTCGGTTATAGCTCTCCTGAGTATTGCTGTATGCACTATCAGGACAGATACCTAAGGGTTAAGAGAAAATTCCACAATAATAGTTCCTTTCCAGTTCAACCCAGAATGAAATGCTATCTTCAGGACAAAAATCATTTTCCAACCCCTAGAATTTACTACAGATTTACCCTTCTTGTCAAGCTGTTTTGTGATAGTACTAAACATGTGGAAACCCAAGAAAGTAAATTCTTGCTTTTTTTTCTCTAGAAAACTTAGAGTAATATATCAGCCACATATATATTTATATAGTTGCACATATACAAGTGAATTTTAATAGTTCTTGCTTGTCATTTAGCATCTTACTGTTATAATGCTTTTTGTTTGAAATTTTTGAATGTTGAATCTTGATTTGTTCCTAAATTTGGGGGAGCTGGCTCAGATGAATGAAGGTTTTCTTAGAATCTGTTAGGTTCTGATATTTTGCTTCCATTTTTTAAGCTCTTTTTTTCCATTTTTGAAATTTTAAACTAACTGGTATTTTTCTTGTTTTTATTTTATTAGTGAACTGTAATTTACAAAGTTATTCATACAATTTTCCAGCACCAATCCCACCACCAGAATCAAATTCCCTTCTCCATTGTTACTAGGTTCTCTTTGCTACCCTTCTACTCCAAACTACCATCTTGACAGGCACCTATCTTAGTTTGGTTGAATTATAAATCTCATAATTTCAGAGTTCTTGACTCTGTGATTTGAATACTTAGCTCCATCATTCCTTAATGCGCTACCTTTGTACCTCAATCCCCAATCCTTGCATCCTGTTTCTTTTCATATATCTCTTCTTCTCCCTACCCTCACAAATTTATTTCTTACCCTCTCCTCCCTATATTCTGGAGTGAATGGCAATCTAGGAGTCCCCTTCTTTAAACCATCAATTTTCCTCATCTAACATCTAATTATTCTAAATTCTACATGTAATACCATCCTGTGTATATCCTCTTCTACTTAAATTTAACATGTTAACACGATATCTTCCAGTTGTATCCATGTTGCAGAAAATTACATGATTTCCATCATCCCTTATAGCTGCATAGTACTCCATTATTTTTATGTATGTGTGTACATATCATGTAAAGGAGATATATAGACCATGATATATATACATTTATATGTGATATCACTTGATCACTTGATGCATCTTGTTATTAGTCAATTTGCTCGATTGGGCGTCAGTAATGTTTCCATTTGTCCCTGTCATGTGCCAGTGTAGCCCAGTGGTATCTGCTTGCTCCAGGAATACAAAGATCCTCAAACCATTTGTCCAGGGTCTTGACAAAGAAGTATGACCATACTGTAGGTGGGCGGCCACGTGATCTTTTGACATCCCATGGGATCCAGTCAGTAACAGCTCTACTCCAGCAGTCGTCTCCAAGTTGCATTATGTGATATACATATATATTATATCTTAATGATCTATATATGAATATGAACACATATACACATATATCTCCATATATGTATAGAGATCCAGATCTCTCTATATATGATCTATATACACGTGTATGTAGACATATATGTAGATTTATATATATGTATGTATATATACATATATAGATATACAAGGGGAGAAAGAGTGAGAGAGAGAAGAATAGGAAAAGTGCCTACTATAAAGACAGGCTGGGGAGGGGAGGGAAATTGGGGATATTGGTGGTGGGAATAGGGCACTTTGGGGGATGGGAGCTGGAACCATGTATGACTGAAACCCAATCATGAATATCTTTGTTAATTGTATATCTCATGGTGGTATAATAAAAATTTTAATTAAAAATACAAGTACCTATATGTTGCAAGGCTCTGCTGGGCTGCTCCATGAGGGCCTCCATTTTCCCACATCCGGACTTCTCTCTCGTCAGAACTCCACCCAGCAGACCAGCCTATCACAGTCCAGCTCATCTTAATCCACCCTGCTGCAGTTTTTTTTTTAACCCAGCCCAGGTATGCTGATCCAGAGACAGACATGGGGCAGAGCTGCTACTTGCTCTCCCCTGTGCCCAGCCGCTCACAAGGAGCCCAGGAGAGATGGCAGGTTCTAGCCCTGGCCCGCCAGCCCAGCAGAGCCTTGCAACAAGCCAGAGCGACCCCCCCATTCCATGAGGGCCTCCATTTTCCACATCCGGACTTCTCTCTCATCAGAACTCCACCCAGCAGACCTGCCTATCACAGTCCGGCTCACAAGCCCGCAAGCGGCAGTCGCGGTTCATCATTAAATGCTGGACTTAGAGATGACTGCAAGAGTATGTTACCTGCACGTCAGAGCCTGGCAAGCTACCCGTGTTGTATTTGATATGCCAAATACCAGTAACAATCATATACCTCATTCCGGAATGGATTGTGGCTCTTTATGTTCCTGGAGCAAGCAGATGCCCTTGGGCTCTACTAGCATGAGACAGGACATATGGAGATGTTACTGGGGCCCGCTAGAGCAAATCGATGAACAACGGGAAGACAGTGATACAGTGTGATACAGTACCTATATGTACATATAAATATATACATATAAGTACATACATGTATATATGTGTACATAGATTTCTATGTATCAGTATATAAATATATAGATCATGAATATATGATATATATCACATTGTTGAATATCTAGTTTGATTCCTAATCATTACAATAAATAATGATATGCAGCAAACTTAAAATTGAGGTGCCATATGACCTAGATATTCCATTTTGGGTATCTATTTCCAGGGCCAAAAACATTCATTCCCAAGGACATAAGCACAACTTTATTTCCATTTTCACTAAACAAACAGTGTCCATTTTTAAAACGTAAAGAAAGCTTTTTGAAGAGTCCTTACCAGTTTCTAGGCCACTGATCACTTATTTTTATCTCATTGAAAGAATATTTTTGAAAAACCAAATTACTTACCATAACTTAAGATATTCATTAATAAATGGGGTATCATTCACTGATCAGTGACTACTCATAAAAAAATGCCTGAGCTTTCTGTCATGAGTCAAGAAGACACGTTTCCTCATTTTTTGTGCCTTTTTTGGCCACACCCAGGATACTCCTGGCTCTACACTCAGGAATTACTCCTGGCGGTGTGCAGGGCACCATATGGGATGCCGGGGTCAGCCACGTGCAAGGCGAATGCTCTCCCAGCTGGACTATTGCTCAGGCCGTGTCGTTTCCTCGTTTGGTGGATGTGCACTGCTTTGTTGGCCAGAGATTTACCTAAACCCCTTATTTCTGAGTGAATATGTTAGGCAACATACTTTTCTCACTTAATATGATATGCACCTGCCTATGCAGGAGGTGACAAGGCCAGTTCTTTGACTGAAATGTGACATCTCTCTTTCAGCCATTCCACTAACTTATTTATTTATAACTGGTTCATTTAACTTGCTAGCTCATTTCTTCATTCAGTAATTACAACTTAAGCAAAGTATTAAGTAAAATTTAAAAGTTATTGTGACAAGACTGGCTTATTGCTTATTTAGAAGCAGCCAAAGTTTAGTGTGAGAATAGAATATCACTTGTATCATTTGTCTTCCTGTTGTTCATCGATTTAATTACGCAGGTAGCAGTAACTTCTCCATATGTTGTGTCACAGAAAAAGCACTGCGTATATCAATGAGTTAATCTTATTTTCTGTGACTTTTTTTACTTTTAAGCTATTTTTAAGGTTTTTATGGTTTCTGTATAACCTATCAGTCATATTTTACACAAAGCTCTGTGAGTGTTTTGGAGTTTCTAAGAATTGCAGTTCTCACCTAACTTTCACAAAGGGTTACTTCTCATTTACTAGAAAACGTTCTGTTCCCTTCGGTTGTGTGTGACCTTGGGAAGGAAGAGCTGACTATCCTAATCCAGCTCTTTCTAACCAGGACTTCTCTTAAGTAACTCTTAATAAAAAGTCTGATGAAATGTTTCTCTTTCCAATGACCCTATTTTGTGAAATAACACAATTATCCTTTCTTTAGAAGCACACAAATGAAGACAATACAGTATATATCTTACTGATGATTCTCATAATGACTATTACTTGAACATTATAAATAATAATAGGCGACATTCAATATACATGTGCAATTTGCAGACACCATTCCAGGTATTCATTCAGACTATATTTTCCTCAATCCTAAGACAAGCACTTTCTTTCACATTTAATGTTTCTGGAATTGGAATATGTCTGATAGCCTCTCAAAAAATCAGAGATTATTTGGCAGAGCTCATTTGGTTAATATGAGTCATATTCTATGAAATAAAAGATTAATTCACTCAATCATACTCTGAGTTAAGTATCCATCTTGTAAAGGCAATTGGGAATTGAATTCTTGTAGCTTGTTCAAGGTTAGAAGTTTTAGCTAATAGAGGTAGAATTTAAAGCCAGGAAGGGTAATTCCAGGGCCTTTGCCCTTAGCCTCACTATTTTCCTCTCAAAAAGATGAGGTTTTCTTGGCGAATCTTATATTTTCCTGATACATACATAGCGTTGTGTGTGTTGCCATTCAGATTTTTGCAAATATGCCTGTATATATCTCTTGCTCTATTTCAAATTTATGGCCTCTGTGTCTGCAGTGGAACTACCATATGCTGCTTGAAGTGTTTATACTTTGGCTTTGAGACTATTGTCTTATACGATGAAGATCAGCATTAGTGTTGAGAGAGTAACATGAACAACTATTGCCACTACATACAAATTTCACAAATTTAACCATCTTGAAACTTGCATCACATAATTGAGAAATAATTCAGATAAAGAGAAGATATAATAGGAAAAGAAACTGTGGTCATAAAGTTTAACTCTGTGGGACATATAATTTTTAATTTCAAAATATTTTTGCTTTATGTCCTTTATCTAGAGTTATCAAAATTTTTAAATTTGAAATATAATAATTTACAATATAATCATTGTTAGGGTTTCAAACATACAATTTTCAACAGCCCACAACAACCTCCCCAGCTCCTGCTTCTCCTCTCCATTATCTCAGTGTTCCCTCATCATTCCATATCTCCCCACACCGCTACACCTCCTTGGTAAGCTCAGGTCTGTATGCCAGTTTTCAGGTTCTGTTGCCTTTGGTCACTTTTATTCCTTTACTATGTCTAGAGAAATCATTGACTGTGGTATCTCCATTTATGATTAAGGACAGGTAAAAGAAAAACTTGCTTCAGATGAAAATTAAACAATTTTAATAATGAGCTAATATTATTATTAGCTTTAACATTCACTATAAAAATCAAAATATCCATATGAACAGAATCAAAAGTAATAATAACAGACTCATGTACAATAAAAAGTAATTACTCTAAAGAGGTGACAATTTTATCACAACTCTGTTGAAAGTAATATATACAATATGTCATATTTGCTAAATATGAGTGATGCATTGCTCTATTATTTGCATATGGATATATATTTCAAATTATATATATGCACAAATATATTTTAAAACTTTTTAAATGGCCATTTTATTGAACACAAGTGATACAAAGGAACTATTAATTTTTCACTTATATATAAAATTTGAAATAAGGTCTCAACGTAGCCAGGGTTTTAGTCTCCGGGTAAATTCTACCTGTCTCACTCTGGGTCCTGTGTGCCTAAAGAGGAGCTGTGCCCAATCTAGATAACATAGAAGTCTTAGTAGATGTATAATAATAGGCCAGAAATTAATCATTCAAAGTCAAGGTGACTTCTGTAACTGCCACACCCTCCATCAGTGTTTATACAAAAGAGAGATCTCATTAGTATAAACCCTGGCTTAAGAAAATGTAAATAGATTAAGCTGTGAGTTAATAAAACAGCAAAACTCCCAAGCTAACTAACCTTGTCATCCAACACATAGGTAAACCCAGTGTCAGTATCTCCTGCTCAGCACCCACAATTCCCAGCAAAAAATGACCTCAGCTAAGACCCAGGATGTTCTGAGTTGGCAAGAAGGTGAGCAAAGGGAAGTCCACAGGTAGTTTATGCTCATGTATGTGGTGGAAATGCAGCTTCAAACTCTGCTCAGGGGCTTAAGGAGATTCATCTTCCCCAGGGAAGTGAGAGTAAAGCCCTATTCATGGAGATTTTTCATCACCTCATACTTTATTGTATCATCAGTTTTCTTTATGGTATACAATGTTTCAATATATTACCTTATAAAGTACCACTATAGCAACACGTCATAGATTATATATTATAGTATTATGTTATATGTTACTTCTTTGGTAAATGCACAAGATGAGAGCCTACTACTGAGAGTATACCACCCACATGGCAGAGTTTGGCAAGCTACCTGTGTCATATTTACATTCCAGAAATGAGTAACAATTATAGTCCTCATTCCCATGACCTGAAGGATCATGGTCTGAGTCTCTTCGTATTCCTGGAGTGAGCAGATGCCCTTGGGCTACACTAGCATGCAACAGAACATATGGAGACAGTACTGGTGCCCGCTCGAGCAAATCGATGAACAACGGGAAGACAAGTCATACAAGTGATTATAGTTTAGGCAACATGCTTACAATAGTAATAACATTTTTATGTGTTATACTATATGCACAAAGTTTTGCCTCACCACTAAAGTGCTCACAATTCAACACTTTCAAAATTTAATTATTATAGCTAGATAATATGTTTACAATAGTGTTGACATTTATGCTTTTGTTGTATACAGTTGACTTACCTCACTGTTCCCAATATGCTGAAAACCATCCACTAATGATCTGTTACTTTAAGCTTACCTCATCATCATCATCCTTTCCCACACTTTACCCCTAATCTGATATTCTCAGTTCATTAATCTGGGACCAATTTTTGGTTATTATATATTACTAATTCATTGCATTGTCCCTCTAGCACAAATGAGTGAGAACGTCTGGTCATGTATGGTTCCTTTCCCTCAGAGGTATTTCACTTACCATTAAACCCTCCTATTCCATTCAAGTTGCAGAGAACTTCATTATTTTTTCTTGTGGACACATAGTGTACATCATATACTACTATGTATATAAAATTAAAATCTTTTTATATAGCACACTGGAGAAATAGTACAGGGACTAACTTGCACATACCCAGCTCCACTTGGATCTCCAATACTGCCATGAGTGATCTCTCAGAACAATTGGGTACAACAGCACAACAATAACAATAAAAATTAAGACAGCCAAAGTTTACTTAGATAAGTATGATGAAGAAGGCAAAAAACTGCAGTCACTTTCATATTTTTCAGAGAGCTCTCTTGTGGGGAAAGGGAGGAGTAAAGTAGGGTGGTGGGGTGAAGAGATAGTACAAAGGGTAAAGTGCTTGCCTTGCATAAAATGATTGCCTCACATGTAGCTGATCTGGATTCGCTCCTCAGCTTTCTATATGGTACCTTTGGAATTCCATATTGTTCTCCAAGCATCACCAGGAGTGATTCCAGAATACATATCCAGGAGTAACCCCTGAACATTGCTGGGCATACCCTTACTAAATAAAAATATGCAGTGGGGAAACAGTATAGATGCACATTAAGGTCATTAATTGCCCGGTAGGCTCCACCAACCCCAATCAGCTCCATAACCTCTCAAATAAACTACTTTAAAGATACCATGATGAGTTTGTATAAACGATTGCATAGGTACAAAAAAGTGTGATCATGGAAATGAGAAGACAATAATCAGAATGACAGAGCTAAAGAGTTTGATAGAAGAGATTTAAAAGCAAACAAACAACAACAAAATATTAACCCTCAATGGAACACCTCAACAGTAGAGTAAGAATAACTGAGGACAAAAATCAGTAAACTCCAAGATGAGGTATGGGAAAAAACAGAAATGAGGGAAAAAATAAGGTTTCAAAATAAGTGAGCAGGACACCAGGAAACTATGTGAATTCAAGAGGAACAATATAAAAATCACTGAGGTTCCTGAGGAATACAAAGGTGAATGAGAAGAATAATTAATAGTCAAAAACATTTATAAAGGAGACTTCACATTTTATGCACCCAGATTCAAAACCCAGAGTTCCAGACAAAATAGATTCAAAGAAAAACACTCTAAGACACATAGAAATTGAACAAAAAACCAAAGGCAGAGTTAGAATAGTAAAAGCAGCCAAATCAAAAGGAAGTTTCATACCAAGGGCTCACATTAGATTTACAACAAATTTATTAAGTGGGACTTTAATGGCCAGAAGATAAGAAGATATTTCCAAAAAATTAAATGAAATGAAGACCTCACCAAGAATATTCTACCCAATAGATTATCACTCAAATTATGATGTAAAACTTCATGGATAGCCAATAGTTGTAGGTTTCAGGCCAGGTTTTCAAGAAGTACTAAAGTGGTTTCTTGAAAAGACAAGTCAAATCTACCAAACACACATACTTTCTGCATGGTAATAAATTCTTCCATATCAATAATCCTGCTCAACATTATTATCCTATACTCACCAATTAAGAGACACAGAATGGCGGGATAGATCAGAAAATTCAAACTAAATTTCTATTCCTATGGACACATTTGAACAGTCAAGGTCAATTAAAGCTCAGAATCAAAAGTGGGAAAACAATCTTCCAGGAAAGCAATTCCTTAAAAGAGTGGGTTGGGGAAGCCCTATTTACATCAGGAACATAAATTTCTAATTTGAATAGAATATAAAGGACAAAGATGGTAACTTCTTAATGATCAAGTGATCAATACATAATAAATAATTCATGCTTTTAAATATCTTTGTAAATAATGATGGACCACCAAAATATTTAAAGCAACTGATAATACACATGATAGAAGATACTGATACATAATGTCTGGAGAATGTAACAGTCCCCTGTCATTGCTGGCAACCAGGCCAAAACTCTACAAGGAAACATAGGCCTTTGAAAGAAGAGTTGGAAGAGATGAAATCAGCTAGGCCACAACTCAACAAGGAAACATAGGCCCCTGAATGAAGAATTGGAAGAGATGAAATTATCAGATATGCATGTGGTCCTTTGTCCCCCACAATGGGGTACTCTCCACGATAGACTACAGACTAGGTCCCAAAACATACCTGCACAAAATCAAGAAGGTAGAAATTATATCAAACTCTTCTCAGTTCACTGTGACTTGAAAATGGAAATTAATCACTAACAGAAACATGGATATCAAACAATTGTAAATTAAACAACTCACTACTGTAAAACCACTAAGTCAAAGAGAAGATCAAAAAGTAAATCAAAAGATTGTTGGAAACAAACAAGAATGAAAACATGAGTTACAAGAACATAAGGGACACAGTGAAGGTGGTGCTGAGGGGGAAGTTTATGGCAACACAAGCATTCATTAGGAAGCAAGAAAGGGCCTCTCAAATAAATAACCTAATAACACAGCATAACATGCCAGCAGAAACATCAACAAGGGAACCCAGAGCAAGCAGAAGGCAAGCAATCATAAAACTTAGAGGAGAAATTGATGAACTATGGGACCAGAGCAATAGCCCAGCGTGCAGGGCGTTTGCCTTCTGCATGCGTCCGACCCATGCCAGCCTGGGTTCGATCCCCGGCATCCCATGTGATCCCCAAGCACCACCAGGAGTAATTCCTGAGTACAGAGCCAGGAGAAACCCCCTGAGCATTGCCAGGTGTGACCCAAAAAAGCAAAAAAAAAAAAAGAAAAAAAAAATTGATGAACTAGAAAGTAAAGGAACAATTCAAAAGATTAATGAAATCAGATCAGCTCAGGGGCTACTCCTGTCGCTGTGCTTGGGAGTCAGTCCAGGAGGTTCTTGGGAGATCATGAGGTCAGTGCCAGGTATTGAACCTGGGCCTCTTACGTGCAAAGCATCTGCTTAGTCCTTTGCACTATTGCTCCAACTCAATATTTCTTTCAAGTTACTTGTTTTGTTTAAATAAACCACATTGAACATATTAATTACTTAAGATGCTTGTGTACAATTCAGTATGTTATAACCTTCTGACCCTGGCACCTTGGTGGTTTTATAGTCTTTAATGTCCTTTGCAAAGTGAGAAGTTTTTTTCACTTTAAGATCTAAACTCATAGGCCATTTTGTCCCAGCCACAACTTGGTCATTAGTTTAAAATCTATCACTATCACTATCTTTCCATTCATCATCTATTTGCTTGAGCGGGCACCAGTAATATCTCCATATGTCCTGTCTCTTGCTAGTAGAGCCCAAGGGCATCTGCTTGCTCCAGGAACATAAAGAGCCTCAGACAATTATATTAGGTCATTCCCATGACCTAATATAATTGTTACTGGTATTTGGCATATCAATTACAACACAGGCAGCTTGCTAGGCTTGCTGTGTGGGAGGCATACTCTTGAAGTCACCTCTAAATACAGCATTTATTGATGAACCGTGCTGTCACAAGCAGCCAAGCGAGCCAGGCTGTGATAGGCTCATCTGCTGCTGGGTGGAGTTCTGACGAGAGTGAAGTCCAATGTGGAAGATGGTGGCCCTCATGGGGGGGTCGTCTGGCTTGTTGTGAGGCCCTGCTGGGTGGTGGGCCATAGCTAGAACCCGCCAGCCCTCCCAGGCACCTTTTGTTAACAACTGGTGAGGGTTTAATCAGTTTTATTTTCTGTGCAAACTTTCTGGTTTTCCTTTTTGGGGGGCACATTTCAATATAGTCAAAAACATATTATTTCACATATAGAAAAATATTTATGTGCTTAACATTATTCTAGTGCTGTGATTGTAAAAATTAAATACATAATTATTACTTTAAAAATGTATTCTGATGACAGGCGAATTAGAAATTAAAAGTTCAATAGAGAGGCTGTACCAGACCTCCCACTAAAAGCACAGCTAAAACCCATAATAGTAGGGCATAGTTTGATTTCATGAATTTAATAAACACTGTATAGAAGATAGTAAGCTTGTTCAGTTACAAATATATTGGAGAAACCTCAATATTTAACATAAAAAGTTTTTAGATTCATGATTATAAACTTCAAAAGTGTCTTGCTGAGTAGGGTGTATTAAGATAAATTAAGATTCCTTATTTAAGACTAGAGCAAGCTAAGTTACTGAGGCTAGAAGGGGTAATTTGTGGCGGGGAGGGGGGCAGGAAGGTAGTAGAGTCTTATGGTAAGGAATGTGGCCAGATAAAGACAGATCCAAAAGGGCTAGGGATTCAGCCATTCTGTAAACACTTCCTTGAATAAAACTGTGACTACAACCCTAAAAGGGAGAGAGAGGAGGCTGTTGGGAAGTGGATTGGATGTGACTTAGTAGTACTGTACATCACCACTTGTGTAGGGCACTTGGATTAATTGCTAACATCCAAGAAAAAAAAACAGACTGTGATTACATTGGTAAGGTGGCAACTAGAAGAGACTCATTGCTTTGCTCCCAAGGATAACAATTAGCAATAATAATAATAATAATAATAATAATAATAATAATAATTGTTATTATTATTAGTATTAGTAGTAGTAGTAGTAGTAGTATCACTGTATCATTGTCTTCCCATTCATCATCGATTTGCTCGAGCAGGCACCAGTAACATCTCCATATGTCCTGTCTCATGCAAGTAGAACCCAAGGGCAGCTGCTTGCTCCAGGAACATAAAGAGCCTCAAACCATTCCATCAGGTCATGGGGTCATGAGGTCTATAGTTGTTACTGGTATTTGCTATATCAAATACAACATGGGTACTTTGCCAGGCTCTGCCGTATGGGTAGCATACTCTTGTAGTCATCTCTAAATCCAGCATTTATTGATGAACCCCACATGGCCTAATAATAATAATAATAATGATGATGATGATGATGATCATGATCATGATCATGATGATGCTCAGACTTTTACAGTCTGAACTCAGGGTATCTGAGCTCAGAGAGAGACTGAGGTATTCCTTGCATCTCAGTGACTGAGGAAGATATTCATGCTTCAATAGTGGGTGGAGAGAAAACTTTAAAGGCTGTACTCTGACTTTGAGACAATGAACAAGACAATTGATCCACCAAGAGCCATGAATCCTTGGCAAGAAGACAGGAAAGACAATCTAATAAAAGCTACATACCCTGGATCTTGATGAGCCTATCCAAAGGTCTAAAGTTCTCCAAACCACCCAACAAAGAAAGACAACAATAAGGACATTCTAGATAGTACTTCCAATACATTGACTGTGAACAGGGAGATGAGTCTCAAATCTAGAATCCCTGAACTGGAAAAAAAATGACAGTGCCACAAACCCATTCTTGGTCTTCAGCACCTTCTCAGCCATGGTTAGAGTCCTCCATGCCTTTCCTTTACCCTTCTAACTTAGCAACTGCAAACACAGTCAATAACTAAGAAGTCAAGGAGACCAAAGCCAGATCCAATCAAACAAAACTCTTAGACCTCCTAATGGAAGATTAAAAGTAATCAGCAAACTATGTTACTGATGCAGGCATTTTTTAAAAAAAGGAACAAATTTGGGCAAACAAAAATTTTAGTATGTGACAACCTGAGACCTCGGGGATTATAATGTCACCAGGGAAGAATGATTCTCAGTCTCAATGGCACAGAAGACCACATGTTCCTGGAAGATTGAAGGTTGAAAGCTGCTATAATAAAGAAGCTTAGAGATGTAGAAGAAAACTCTTATGTTTTTTGGCCATTCGAATTTCTTCCTTGCTGAAGTTTCTGTTCATTTCTTCTCCCCATTTTTGATGGGGTTGTTTGTTTTCTTCTTGTAAAGTTCTACCAGTGCCTGATATATCCTGGATATTAACCCCTTATCAGATGGGTATTGGGTGAATATTCTTTCCCATTCTGTGGACTGCTTTTGTATCTTAGTCACTGTTTCTTTTGAGGTGCAGAAGCTTTTTAGTTTCATGTAGTCCCATATGTTTATTCTTTCTTCTAGTTGCTTTGTTAGTGATGTTTCACCTTTGAAGATGCCTTTAACTTCAATGTCGTGGAGGGTTTTCCTATATTTTCCTCAATGCACTTTATGGATTCAAGTCTGATATTGAGATCTTTAATCCATTTTGATCTGATTTTTGTGCATGGTGTTAGACATAGGTCCAAGTTCATTTTTTTTTACATGTCACTGCCCAGTTTTCCCAACACTATTTGTTGAAGAGGCTTTCCTTACTCCATTTTATATCTCACAGTGGTATAATAAAATACTTAAAAAAAAAGAAAACTCTTAAAGGCACATCAAAATGATACAGGGGAGTTCAGAAAAAACTAATCAAGGAGACACAACAAAACTCAGAAAAATACCTTAATGAACTCAGAAAACTGATGAACATAAGGCAGTAAGTGAAACTTTATATAAAAATAGAAGGAATGTTTACTGCGTAGGGAAACCAACAAGTGAGATCAAGAGTGCCGCATAAGTTACGGCACCAGAATAGAGCAAGTAGAGGGATAAATTGTGAGTAAAAAATGATAATAAAAAATTATTGATTCAGTGAAAGAAGAGATAAATATTATGAAACAGAAATGAATAAACACTACAAGAACTATCTAACTTCACTAGGAAATTCAACATAGGGATAATGTATATTCACCAACACTCTTCAGCACCACCCTCGAGAATATCACGCAACAATTAGAATGGGAAGGAATGGGAGTGAAGATAGATGGTCAGCAACTACACCACCTCCGCTCCGCTGATGACATCGTTCTAATAACACCAAACATTAGCCAAGCGGCACAAATGCTGACTGAGTTTGACCGAGAATGTGGAAAGATAGGTCTACAGCTGAATCTCAACAAAACTATGTTCATGGGAAATGAACTAGTTCCAGAGGCCCCATTCACTCTCAATGGAACAAAAATTTCTGAATGCAGCAGTTCTGTGTACCTAGGTTGAGAAGTCAATAATATTCTAGAACAAGAAAAGAGAAAAAGAGAGAACAGAGATTGATTCAAAGAAATAATAGTGAAAATTTGCCAATTCTAGGGGTGAAACTGAGCATATAGGTCCAAAGAGCTAACAAAATACCTGATTATCTACTTAAAGAGAGAACTAGGCCGAGATACAGAGCAATGGAGCCACTAATAGTTCCAGACCCCCAAAAAACTGTTGAAGTTGACTGGGAGGAGAAATTAATTGATAAATCACTCTCTTCAGGTTTTTATCAGACTCAACATAAATTCTACAGATTGGAGAAAATGAAATGACATATTCAAAATAAAAACTGTCAACCAAGACGACTGTACCCTCCAAGAGTTTCATCAGGTATGAGAAAGGCTTCACAAACAAAAGCTGAAAGTGTTTCCAATACTAAAACCAATCCTCCAAAACTGTCCTGAGTTTAAAAATGATCACTTTGGACAAGAACTGAGTGTTGAAAGTAAGTAAAGGGATATACCTGATAATCTTTCAGTATCTGTATTACAAACCATAATGCCCCAAAGGAAAAAGTCAGGGAGAAAAAGAAAGAGAGAGAGGGAACGTGTCTGCCATATAGGCAGTGAGTGACAGGCACAGGGGGGAGACTGGGGACATTAGTTTTGGGAAATGTATACTGGTGAATTGACAAGCGTTGGAATATTATATAACTGAAACCCAATCATGGACAGTTTTGCAACTGTGTATCTCACTGGGATTCCATATAAGAATAAATAAAATTTTAAATAAAGAAGAAAGTCTACACAAAGAAGAAAAAAAGAACTGAGGGAGGAAGAAGAGATGGGCAGGAAACCACATAGTCCCAAAAGCATCCTAGTACATCTGTAGTGTAAAGGAGTGATAGAGAGAAATACCCCAATACAGTCAACAACAATGAAAATCGAATACATATTACACCAACCAAGCGTAGATGCATGCCTGTCAGGATGGTAGGCTGGGGATGGGGCATGAGGGTACAGGAACTTGGGAACCCTGGTGGAAGGAAAAGATACTGGATGGGGAGATTAGTACAGCAGCATATTATGTCTAAAATCCAACTATGAATAACTTTACAAATATGCTGCTTTAATCATGACTTTTTAAAGTTTAATTAAGTCCACCAAAATGGATTAGGAAGAAAAACATCCAGAGCCAAGCGCTAACATTTTAATGACAGTAGCAAGTTTTCTTGATGCCAGTAATCAATCACCATTGATATAAATGTACCGAAGCAGCCAAAGGCACAGGCGCTATCATACTCAAAGTTGAAAACTGAAAGCTGGGGCTAGAGCGATAGCCCAGCGGGTAGGGCGTTGCCTTGCCGCGGCCTGGCCCATGCCCGCCCAGGTTCAATTCCACATGGTCCCCTGAGCAACGACAGGAGTAATGCCTGAGTGCAGAGCCAAGAGAAACCCCTGAGCATTGCCGGTAAGACCCAAAAAAAAAAAAAAAAAACTGAAAGCTCCTTTTCTTTTTTTTTTTCTTGTTTTGTTTTGTTTGGAAGTCACGCACTTAGGTGCTCCCAATTCTAAAGCTCATGTGGTGCGAAGACTCAAATCTGGGGATTCTACACAAGACACATAGGCTCCAACCCTCTGAATTACCTTAGCAGCAACCAAATTGAAATTGTTTCCTTTAAGATGAGAAATAAGACTAGGATGTACACTTCCGACATTTCTACTCAATGTAATTTTGGAAATTCTAGAATGTAGAATTAGATCAGAAAAGGCTATAGAAAGAATCCAAATTGGAAAAAATAAATACAACTATCATCACTATTTGAAAACGACATGACAATATACATAGAAGATTTTTGGACTCAATTAAAAATATCAATAATAAATGAATACAGTAAAGTGGCAAGCTACTAAATCAATATCAAAATCTGTTGCATTTGGTAAACAAATAGTGAATGTGTTCTAAGATAATTTGGAATAAAAACTGTATAAATTACATCTAAAACTTTAATAACTCAAAAACTTTAACTAAATAAGTGGCTACACACTAAAAATAATATAGCATGGTATGAAAGCAAAGAAAAGGTAGGACTTAAAACAACAAATAAATATTCTGTGGACATGGATTGAAAAAATTAACATCACTAACACAGCTATATTACCTAAAACAGTATTCAGATTCAGTGTCAATCCCTAACAATATTCCAGTAGTATCCTTCACAGAGAAAGGGGTTTTATTAATGTGAGGGGTTGTAGGGGATGGTGGTGTCCACAGAAATAAAACAAAAAAAAAATTAAATTTATTTGGAACTACAAAACACTCCATAGAGAAGGATGGCCATAACTGAACTATCATGCTAATATCCAAAAGGAAACAGTGAATGTTTGAGAGGTTGTGGAGAGGGAGACCTTTAAACACTGTTGATAGAGACCTAAACTTATGTATCCACAAAAGAAAGGAACATATAGCATCTTCAGAAAGTCAAACATAGAAATTGCATTTTATCTAGTTATTTGGCTGCTGCTTGCTTTCCTGAGAAATTAAAAAACACAAATTTGAAGCAATACTTACTGTATTCCTATATACAATAGTCAAGAACTGAAAACAACCTAAGATCCTGTTGACTAATTAATGAATGATTTGGTAGATTTACACAACATAATACTATTTAGCTATTAAAAAAGATTAAAAAAAACAACCATTGGCAACAACATGGGTGGACCTAGCTTTGTGAAATTATGCTTTGTGAAATAAACCAGATGTATAAAGATAAATACTACATGAGTTTGCTCATATGAAGAATAGAGAAAACAAATAGCAGATAAAGTAAACAAAGTAATGCTTTTCCAGAGGAGAAGGGGGGAAGAGACAAACTGGGGCAAAGAGACACTTGTAAGAAATAAACATACTTATGGGGCCGGAGCGATAGTTCAGCAGGGAGGGCATTTGCCTTGAACATGGCTGACTGGGGTTCATTCCCATATGGTCCAAAGAGCACCACAAGGAGTAATTCCTGGTGCAGAGCCAGGAGCAACCCATGAGCACTGCCGGTGTGACCCACAAACCAAAAAAAAAAAAAAAAAGAAAGAAATGAACTTGCTTCTTTTGTTCTGGAGCCATGCCCAGCAGTGCTCAGGGCTTCTCCTGGCTTTGTGAATAGGGATCACTTTGAAGTGCTCAGGGCGGTGGTTGGAGGGGCGGACCATATGCAGTGCTGGGGACTGCATTTAAATCTGTCACATGCAAGGCATGTGCTTACCCACTGCACTGTCTCCCACTAGTCCTAGAATTGAGCTGTTAATGTGAATACAGTGCTGAACATACATTGGATTTTCAGTGTTGCACTTCTGAAACTTGTCTAATGTTCCTTGAAAATATTATCCAAAAAAATCATTATTTTATTTTAAAGGACACTACCAATCTAGGAGTGTGGTTCGAATGGTAGAGTACTTGCAGCATGTGCTAGCCACTAGGTTACATCTCCGATCCTCCATGAGCACTGCTGTGTTTAGTCTTTCCCCACCACCCGAACACTGACACCAAGCAGAGCCAAGCACTGCCAGGAGTGATTCTCTCTGCCTGCTGTAGCACAGCTGGGTGTGGATCTATAAAAGAATTTTAAAGACACATTGCCCACTCATTTCACAAACCTTGTCAACTTTTCAGAAAATGTTGTCACAAGAAAAAAGAAAAGCATAACTAGCGTGAGGTGAAGTTTAGATAGTATCACTTGCATCACTTGTCTTCCCATTGTTCATCAATTTGCTCGAGCGGGGCACCAGTAACATCTCCATATGTCCTTTCACAAGCAAGTGTAGCCAAGGGGTATCTGCTTGTTCCAGGAACAGGAAGAGCCTCAAACCATTCCTTCAGGTCATGGGAATGAGGTCTCTAATTGTTACTGGTTTTTGGCATATCAAATGCAAAACATGTAGCTTGACAGGCTCTGCCGAAGTTCAGATAGTATGAAAACAAAACAGAAAGTACTCAAAGGACCGAATGCATGCTTTGCAAGTGAGAGATTCAATGGCTACTTAGCAAATAGGTGTCCTCGGCTGTTTCCTCAAGCTGGACCTTACACTTCCAGGATTGAACACCAAGCCCCAAGCCAAAACTAATACCCAAACTAGCATCCACTAACAAAACCGAGAGAAGTACCCACTCTAATTTGGCAGGTGAGGAAAGATTTCACAGACTATAAGGAAGTTTCCTGGGTGAATAGGAGGGTTAAAGGACATGTTTGTACCAAGATACAAAGTTATAAGCTGTGTGTATTATTGGTTGAGACACAAACTGAAATAGTTTTCAATATGGTAGTATATGAAGATGAAACTAAAGCACTAAACTGAAACATGAAACTAGAGCCCTGATAAGGAATTTACATTTGCATTCTGAGGATAATAAGGAGCCACAGAAACAATCTAAGGAGGCACGTGATCAGAAACATTGTCAAGTAATGAAAAATGTGTTAGGACAGGGAACAGGGACATGGGATTATGAGGAGTCATGCCAGAATCAAGTCATTAAATCAGCAGCCCTGGTAAATAGTGGGCTGTAAAGATTGCAGAAGAGCAGTACCTGTAGAGAATGCTTATGTATTATGTGGAAGACACTTGAGTTCACATGATAGGAAGAGAGGCAGACAGGTTATTGAAGCAATTACCAGCAACAAAAAGAGTGCACAATTAAATCTATAAATAAAACTGTGTACAAGGTAATCACAACTTAAGTTTTTTGACACTTATTTTGCTCAGGCACCCGCTAAAGAGTTTATTACATGTCATATCTCATTTTGTCCTCACAACTGTTCCCAATTTCTAGATAAAGAATCTGGAGCAAACAGCAGTTAAAGGAATTCATTCCACTGAAACTAAACTGGCTCTCCACAGAGTACTTAAAGGATTTTTATAAAAGGAAAAGAACCTCTCTTGGAAATAGCAGCATATTAAAAATCATAAAATGTGCAAGAAAAAATAATAATGAGAATTCATTTGTTCTCAAATTTAACAATTTCTCATTATCTTCATCAGTTGAGAGATTTTTATTTCATATATTGAATTTTCAGCTCTAAAATGCATAGTCAGTTCTTTTTTTCCCTATGGCGGTAACATGTTCTCAACAGTTTCATATCAGTATTTTACACTTGCATGTTACATCGCTACCTCCACCAAGAGAGTGTCATTAGCTCTCCCAAGACCCCTTCTCCCTACATATCCCTCATACCACTTTGAAACTTCAGTTAGCTGTCCTATGGGAACTTTACTTCCACTGGACACTATCTAATTCCTTACTTTGTTTCTTTATGCTCCATGTATAAGTGAGATCATCTGATTTGTCTCTTCCCTGTTCACTTCACTTAGCATGATACACTCCAATTCCATTCAAGTTGGTAAACTGTGACTTCACCTTTTCTAATAACTGATTCATATTCCAGTATGTGTATACATTCCACAATTTCATTGTCTATCATCTTCTGGTGTGGGGTGTTTCCAGATCTTGTAATTGTGAATATTGCTATGTGGAACATAGATGTGCAAATATCATTACAGATTAATGAATTAGAGCTCTTGAGTTAGATGACTAGGAGTGAGGCCAGCGAGGTAAGGCCATGTGAAAGTACCATTATGTTTAATTTCTGACATATCTGTGCACTGTTTTCCATTAAGGCTGGACAAGACAACAATCCCACCAACACTGAAAAGGATTCCTTTTCTCCATATTTTCATCAACCCTATTTGTCTGCTTGTTTGTTTGTTTGTTCCATTCTTCTTGATGTAGAATATTTTTTCTGGTATATTTGGTTCTTTTAAAACAAACTTTGCATCTTTGGTGTTATTTCATATATGTTCATTTATCATTCGCATATCTTACATTCCATGACTGAATGTACTTATCACAAAATGATAATGTTTTGCTGAATTCAACTTTTGTTTCAAAGCAGAACTGTCTACATAGACATTCTTTTCTTTTGAGAATTTTTCATGTTGTTCCAATTCTTTTGTTGACTAAATTGGGATTGTATGACCAACATTTTATATATTATATTCTGAGTCTCTAGATTCAATTTCATTCCCTGAATATGTCACTTTCTAAACAGTAAGAAACTAATATTCAAGGCCAGTGTAAACAGTGACCAAGAGGACTGGTCAGTAGTTGGAATCTATCACAAGTATGTAGGGTGCAGAGGGCAGTTATGAAAGAGAAGGGGCCAATATAACAATAAAAGTTGGAAATGGACAAGAACTGCGTCTTGAAAGCAGGTAAAGGGATATACATGATAATCTTTAGGTCTCTGTATTGCAACTTGTAATGCCCAAAAGGAGAGAGAGAGAGAGAGAGAGAGAGAGAGAGAGAGACAGACAGACAGACAGACAGACAGACAGACACAGACAGAAAGAGAGAGACACAGACAGAGAGAATAGGAAGAAGAGAGAGAATAAAAAGTGCCTGCTATAGAAGCAGGGCAGGGAGGGAGACTGGACATTGTTGGTGAGAAATGTGAATGGATATGAAGTTCCTACTGATGAAGGAATGTGTGTTGGAACACGATATATCTGAAATACAATCATGAACAAATCTGTAAGTGTATACCTCACTATGATTCATTTAAAAATAAATTAAAAATAAAATAAATAGTGTATACATCAAAGAAAGAAAGAAAGAAAATGTCCCTTTTTGTTTAGTTGTATTTGGATTTCAACTCAGCTGGATGTATGTTGCAAAATCTATCTCTTGAGTAGCAGCTTAAATTTCTGCTCATTCTTTTATCCCACACTGAAATAATTTGACTTTGACTCCTAGTGTAATTTAGGAGTCAGTACAATAGACACTAATTATATACAAAATTTTTCTATAGCCTTCCCTACAACTCTTCTTGCTAACTCTCTGTTTACTGAAGTATTCCCTTAAACTTTCAGTTGCTCTAGTTGTTTCAGATTCTCTTCTGATTTTTAAACATTATTTTTTTTTTTTGTTTTTTGGGTCACACCCAGCAATGCTCAGTGGCCACTCCTGGCTCTGAACTCAGACATTAGCCCTGGCAGTGCTCAGGGGACCATATGGGATGCCTGGGAATTGGACCGGGGTTGGCTGCGTGCAAGGCAAACATCCTACCCACTGGACTATCGCTCCAGCCCCAGATTCTCTTCTAATTTTTAAAGACCAAGAATATATTAAATTTTCCATTGAAACTTTATCCATACAATATGCTAAAATATATCCTGTCCACAGACAAGAAATTATGTAATGGAAAGCAAGCCCCTTGTTCTACCTTCTCTTCTGTGACTTGATAACTCAACAAAATCTGCTAGAGTTCTGAAAACTCTAAAGACTTCAATATGTTAACAATTTTTCATTTCTATCTTGTATGGTTTATAGTTGATCTGTAGGACTGTTAATGCATTGTTAACTTATTTCATCATGGAACAGGAGCTCTAAATTATAATGCACACCCCTTCTAATAGCACCTCAGAACTAAAAAGAACCTGATTCTTCTCTCCCTCTGACATCACATCTGCCTCATACTTGCTTCTAAGACCCCCAACCACCAACCGTACTTGCCTTCCAAAAGTTTTACATTTTTTCCCTCTAGGATCATTTTATGTTTTTTGTTTGTTGTTGTTTCCCTGCATATTTCTAACTCTTTACTTACATGATGCCTCATTTTCAGTAATAATTTTGTCACATGAAAACATGTAGACGCCATTTTTTTACTAATTTTTAAGCATGTTTATTTTCCTTACAAATTTGATTCATTACTACTAGTGGTATGTTTTCTATCAGGGTCATTTAGACATCATATTTACAAAGCTGTTTATAATGGGATTTTATGCATACAATATTCCCACCTCAATCCCACCCTCCTATGACCCCTTTCCTCCACCAAAGACCCTTGTAACATACTATCCTGAGTTCTCAGCAAATACTCTAATTTATTTATTTTGGGTGCCATGTCTGGTGATGCTCAGGGCTTTCTCCTTGCTCTGTGTGCAGGCAGCATTCTCAGTAGGGCTTGAGTAAACTCCATTCTGTACTGGGGATCGAACCCTGGTGAGCAACATGCATAGCTAGAACCTTAGCTACTATACATTCTCTCCAGTCTCACATATTTTCAGCTTAATTATTGCAATTTAGGCACCATGCTTCTGTTACTGTTGGGCCTAGTGGTTTAGATATATATAGATTCCTTACCTCACATACCGTTGCTTGCTCCTGTGTTACTCCTGATGCAGTTGTGCAGAAGCAGTAGTGAGACTCTGTGTTGGTTCATGATTCCCAGGTTCTTCAGTATTTCCAAGAATGAAAATATTGAATAATAAAGATGCTCAGACTCAGAGTTGGAAAGTAGAAAAGTTTATGGGAAAGTAAAAGATAAAGGAAAGGAACTCCCCTTGAGGGGAGGAACTTAGTAGAGGACTAAGTTAAAAGTAAAAGGGTCTTATGTAGGCCTTTTAAAAGGCCTTTTGTGTTGTTATCAACCAAGTATTTCAGAGAATGCAGGAAATCTTTATGGTGGTCTGGCTGGTTTGAATTTTTTGGCTATCTGCCTCAGGTATTGTTCATTTTCTTATTATTGTGACTCTTAGTTCCAGGATAGAATTGTATGGTCCTGGGGAACACCAGGTTAATGATAGGACCTTAGAGTGACGTTGGGTAAGTCAATGGGGAGAAATGGAACTGTTGGGTTGGATAAACTGTGGGTTTCTCTCTGGTTGGAAAGGGTAAACTGAGGTTTCCTCTTTCACTCACACACTTCTTTCCCCCTTGTCTCCTTCCTTGGAATTTTTTGTTTCTCTAAAAGAGAATATTTTACCCATTCAGATCGAAAATATATCTTTTGAAGATGAACCACTTTTAGCATGATTGTCATTGTTAGCATGATTTGTCCTTTTGTTTGTTCAAATGTCTTTGGTTCACTGGATTTGTTAAAGAGAGGACATTTGGTTCACTAAAGGACAATGAATGTTTCATATTTCTCAAAGTATTGCTGTCTGGCTACTAGGGAGTGCTTCCTGGTTTTTTACTTAAAATGGTAAAGGGAGACAGGATGAGTAACTGAGTGATTTTTGAAAAGATGATGGTAGAATGAATATCTTATATAAACCTTGGCAAACTCTTATAGCATGATAAGTAAAAGAACTAAGGGTGAAGACGTCTTACATTTATTACAGCTGAGCCTCCTAGGAATTTTTGGAGAGTCATATACTAGTGTGGGCCATGTTTGAAACTGAGATGGCAACAGTGAGTAGGATTTTAAGCTCAGTAACAAGAGGTTTGGGTTTCACACAAATAATACGATACAGTGGTTGGTTAATGGGCTTTACATTTGTAATTTAAATAAATTCATTTTATAGCTTTGGTTGATGAAAGAAAGGTAAGTAGAAAGCAAGAGGACCAGTCAAAGGACAATATAAAAGAAGATAAAGTTATGAAAGTAAAGTTAAAGCAACAGAGAGAGGAGGAAAGAAGCAAGCGCAAATGATGTTATGGAGTAGAATATTCGAACCTGACAGCCAATGTGTGTTCGCAAGTACTGAGGAGTAAATGAGCTCCAAGTTTGTTATTTGAACCAGAGGGCCTGGCAGGGCCAATGTTAAAGAGGCTTTTATATAAGCCTCATGTGACCCCTCTTCCCAACAAACACAAACACACCGTTTCATCTCCAAACTGCTTCCTGAGGGACGGAGTGATAGCTCAGCGGGTAGGACATTTGCCTTGCATGCGTTCGAGATCGGGTTCGATCCCCTGCATCCCGTATGGTCCCGCGAGCACCGCCAGGAGTAATTCCTGAATGCAGAGCCAGGAGTATCCCTGAGCATTGCTGGGCGTGACCCAAAAAGAAAAAAAAAAAGCAAACTGCTTCCTGATGAGAGGGACTTGAAAATTTAACCATAAGCACCCTGAACGACACAATTAAATGATACCAATCTGTTGCAAATGCTAGGTGAGGAGATTCCAAAACTGTAGGAATAAAATTCAGATTTGGGGGCAGAAGTGATAGCACAGTGGGTAAGGCTTTGCGCCTTTCATGTGAACCAGAAAGAAAAAATAAAAAATACTGGATTTGAGAAGTTTTTCATGTCAGTAGAAAGGCAGAACTTTGAAAAATTTTTTTTTTGAGTAGTCACACCAGGGAATTCTCAGAAGTTACTCCTGACTCTACACTCAGGAATTATTCCTGGCAGTGCTCGGGGACCATATGGGATGCCAAGGATTGAACCTGGGTCAGCCGTGTGCAAGGCAAACACCCTAGTCTCTATACTGTCGCTCCAGCCACAAAAGTAGAACTATTTAATCCTCCTAATACTTTTCTCAAAGGTTGGTAGAAAAGCAGAGAAAGATACTGAGAACCAAGAAAGGAGATTTCAAATGTTCTACAACAGTCTCCAGATGACCTAAATTTTAAGAAGCCTCAATAAAACTAAAATTTCACTAGTGTTTGACTTTGAGCAACTGATAAGAAGCTGTGACCTGGGTTTTCCTCTGCCATTTCTGTGACAGAATAGAGGATATTAGTGACCCTCTGTCCCCACTGACCAGGCTGTGGCACAGAGATTCAGGATAGACCTCTGGGCTTCGTTGTCAGATGATGCTACAAGAAACAGCAGAGACCACCTGTACTTGATGCATTTCTTTTAGAATCATCCTGAAGCTGTCCAGCAATACTCCTTCTGCCTTTCCTCCCCAGAAATGCAGTCCTGTTGCTTCTAAGGCCTCCATACATCACTGTCCCACTTCAGCAGATTTTGATACAGCAAAAAAAAGAAAAAATCAAAACATGAAAGGTACGAATCTGGAAAGTACTCAACTTTCCATTGCAGGGAGAATTGCCCTGACAGTGTGTCAGACTCTGCCAAGTGGTTGAGTACACACAAAGTCAAAAGCTTAATCTCAACCTCCATCCTCTGAAACACAAAGAAATGGAGTCCGGAAGCAGGCAGGACCACACCAAATGCCCAGTCTCCGACCTCTTGGGAAATAGACTTCGAAAAGCATTTCCCCCCCCCGCACACACCCCCCCCAGCCCCTTTGGTAACACTTCTGAGCGAGGATCAACTTCAGCTGTGCAACACACTGGCCAACATTTTAGAAACCCCTGGAACCAATTTATTCCATCTGGAAATTAGTTTCAGCTTTTATTGCTGAAGAATTTAGTCCAAACCAGACCAGATTTCCAAAAGGAGGTTCTTGCTCCTTTACTCTTAGCATTTCTCTCTTCCTTAAACACATTCATCTAAAAGATTTTAAATGATAATCAGCGTCAAGACTTCTGCCTTTCATATCCTAACTACATTTTCCCCAGAGTGTTCTCCCAAGGATGTGAAGAAGTTCTATCATCCCTAAAATAAATGAGAGATATTGGAGAATTTTAACAGATCTCTTATAATGTAATTTTACCCAGCTTTTCTTTTAAGCCAGGTAGTGATTCAGTTGCTTTCCCCAAATAGCAACTAACTAGGCTGGCTAATATATAAATATATATAATGCCTAATATATAAATATATAATATGCATGTATATGTATATATAATAAATATATTAAGTTTATATTTTTAATTAAAAGGAAATAAAAATGTGGTCCCTCACATACATTCTTAAAAGCATGGTATATCAAAGATCAAAAACACCCTCATATAAAAGATTTTTTACCTCAGTCCATCTGCTTCTGATTAAACATTTTCTGTCGCCGTTGTGATTAATTATGCTGTTTATATACTTGTAAAAGTTCAGTTTGTAAAGGTATGGTCTAGTGTAAGTTTTTCATTTCTGAGAATGACAGCCCTTCAAAAAGTAGAGTAACACTACACACTCAGGAAATCCACCATCTGCTTTCTTCTGCTCTTACGACAAATTACGAACCCATAGCAAAATCAAATTGAGAGTAAACAGTATAAATGTGTTAGCAGCATGCATTCAAGAAGTTTTTAAAAATGTATCCATTTTTAATTAATTAGTCCCCAAAGAAAATTGTCACTAATTATTTTCTTTTTACCCTAAAGTTTAGAAATAAATTGTGAAATGGTCAGCAATTTCTAATCACATTTAGGAGGCACTCTTAATTCATAGTATCACAGGCTAAATTGTTCAGGTGCTTAAAAGAGGCTCAGATTTTCAGATATTTAGACCATACCAAGGAGGTTCTCATGAAACGTAGGCAAAGCCATAATTCCATCAGGAGAACTGGATTAGCCTTATAGTCAATATACTTGAGGCGGTGATGCTCTGAAAAGCGAAGTTTGCCATATTCCAACCTGAGTGCTTGTTGTAAAAACAGAAAGTGCAAACCTAGTGTGTGCAACTGCCCACTACATGGAACTTAGCAATTGTTTCATTTCTGCATGACCAAACAGGCATCTGAAACCACAGAATCAAACCATTTGTATTACGCCTAGCCAAACCACTGTTCCCAAAATTTAATAAACGAAAACAAAATTGCTCTCAGTCTACACTCAAACCAAATATCAGACTGATATGTTTTTCTGTGACCCTTAGTTATCTCATAATAAAATACATCTGCAACAAGAAATTCTTCTGAAGACTTTTAGAGGTACCCAGAAGCCAGAACATCCCCTCTGCCAGCTCCTTCTTTCCTAGTGGGTGCCCTCTCTTTAGCACACCCAGGGTCTCTGGACTCTGCACTCCACATGGCTGCCTAGCTCTGTGTCTCTGTTTGTCTCTCCTCTTCTGTTTTCTCCATTGCAACTGAAAGCGATTCTATGAGTTCTGGCATCTCTATTAAGTACTAAGCCACATGGAAATGATTAACTTTTTGAACTGCAAAACTGAAAACACTCTCTTGCACACGGTGGAAATGAAACATGTCATGTAGCAAACGGGCTCCTAGATGGAGTTTGTGGCAAGAAAGAGAAACCACTGGCTGAGGTTTTGGTTTTGTTGTTGTCATTGTAGATCAAAAGAATGTCACCATCCTTTCTGGCAGCTCTTCCCCTTGGTAAACAACCTTTGAGAGAGTTCATTAAATATTTAAACAGCCCTGGTATCTATTAATGTTATCAGACACATGAAATATGTCTGATGAATTTATTCTGCCGTTAAAGAGCCATCCCAGAGTATTCCTCCTGGGACAGTGCTCCAGCTGTTTAAACTATAATTCCATCACTAGGAGGAATGGTAAAAGCACTGACCTCTTTGAAACGGACTCATTCCTACTCAGCCTGTAAATTGCAAATGAAACCTTTCTGTAATAATGTTAAAATATGCATGCATAGGAATTAAAGCACTTGGGTCACCAGTAATGCCCGTTGCGTATTCTGGAACCTCGAAACAGCTGGTAGAAGGAATCCAATAAATCAATGATGGGAGATTAGTTATTAAGGGGTGCACAAGTCTTTTTTGGGTTCAATAAGTCTGCTACCAGGCATGTGGAAATCTTAATTCTCTGAATATTCTTTCTTTCCTTCCTTCCTTCCTTCCTTCCTTCCTTCCTTCCTTCCTTCCTTCCTTCCTTCCTTCCTTCCCTTCCTTCCTCCCTCCCTCCCCTCCCTCCTTCCCTCCTCCTTCCTTCCTCCCTCCTTCCTTCCTTCCTTCCTTTGTTCTTTCTTTTTTTCTTTCTTTCTCTCTCTATCTCCCTCCCTTCCTCCCTTTCTCCCTTTCTTTTCTTTTCTTTCTTTCTTTCTTTCTTTCTTTCTTTCTTTCTTTCTTTCTTTCTTTCTTTCTTTCTTTCTTTCTTTCTTTCTTTCTTTCTTTCTTTCTTTCTTTCTTTCTTTTCTTTCTTTCTTTCTTTTTCTTTCTTTCTTTCTTTCTTTCTTTCTTTCTTTCTTTCTTTCTTTCTTTCTTTCTTTCTTTCTTTCTTTCTTTCTTTCTTTATTCCTTTACTATTTATTTGATTCAGTTTCTCAAAGGAGATAAATTATGTGGATAACTGTGCTCCAAACTTACTTTCCATAAAGTAGGAAGGTCCTTCAAACTATGAGATATTTTGTTGTCCTGTTTCTACCTATGTCAGTTTTCTTTTTTTTAAAAAAATTTTTTATTATACCACCGTGGAAACATACAATTACAAAGGTGTTCATAATTGGTTCTTGGTATGTCAGTTTTCTGAGGTCAAAAAAGCCCATGACAAATAAAATAAAAGCTAATCAAGTCTTCTAGATGGAGGAGAGAGAGACATTCATTAATAGGTATTCATGTCAATGCAAGTGTGTTTTTTGTTTATTTAGTATCAAGTAAACTTGTATGAAAGCCTTTAAAGGATTATAAGAAATAGAGGTAATGCCAAGTGTTGTCATGTTTTAAAGATTAAACTTTCTTAGACTGTGAGTTTAAAGACTGATAGTTAAATTATTTAGGAGGCTTCAGATTTGACTCTAGTGTTAGAATACATGATTTACACATATTCTGGGTTTGACCTCCACACAACATGTCCCTTCCTAGCACCTTCCGGTGTGTCCCTGAACTTGACTGTGACTGGATAGGTTCCTTCCCCCTCCCCAAAAAAAAAGAGAAAGAATTCTTTTAAAATCATCAGCCAGGTAACAGATCATGTGTTGTAGTACACCTGCCCAGAGCCTCTGCATCTGGCCTGGAGTTGCCTCCTGCAGGTCACTTTGTAGATAGGAGGAGGACAGTTTGAATGTGGCAGTTCATCTGACCATGTATTCTATACTGGTTGGTATACATATTCTCTCATGCTGCCACAATCATCGTGGGACTAGCTAGATCTTACCAGCATATTTGCCTGGCCACGTTGGATCTCTAAGTGATCAGACCAGAGAGAAATGCTGTTTGTCTCCTAGCAAGCAAGCATGGCTCTCTGATAACTCAAAGCTAACATAAAGAACAACCATAAAGATAAGACGAGACTCTTGTGTAGGCTTGAAGAAATATTTAACCGGCTATAGTATATTTTTTTTTTGCTTTTTTTTTTTTTTTTTTGTTTTTTTTGGGTCATACCGGTGACGCTCAAGGGTTACTCCTGGCTCTGTACTCAGGAATTACTCCTGGCGGTGCTCAGGGGACCATATAGGATGCCGGGGATCGAACCTGGGTCAGCATGGGCCAGCTGCGTGCAAGTCAAATGCCCTACCCGCTGGGCTATCGCTCCGGCCCCTATAGTATATTTTTTGGTACAGATGCTTGCCTTTGTATTCTGAGATACAGCTCATCTCAGAAGCCCCTCCTCTCTACCCTGCAAAGGCATTTCCTAGACAGATCTTCTCTTGGCAACATTAGCATCTCAAAGGGCCTAGGTAAGGTCCTGGGAGAAATTACCTAAGGGCATTTGACCCTGATGGCTTTCCTTTACTGTGGGAGTTCTGAGTAGTAGGGATATAAAACTAGGCTGCTTCCTCTCTTCACTCTCTCTTTTTTGGGCTCTCTCTCTCTCTCTCTCTCTCTCTCTCTCTCTCTCTCTCTCTCTCTCTCTCTCTCTCTCTCTCTCTCTCTCTCTCTCTCTCTCTCTCTCTCTCTCTCTCTCTCTCTCCTTTTCACCCTTTTCTGCTGGCACCTTGTCTCTGTCTCCTCTCTACGGGCCAAAACACGTGGTGGCCACCATCTTGGCCTACAAATGGCCAGGGCCCAGCCGGAAAATAAGTTTGGAGTTTTTCCTATTGCTGATTTGTGTGCCCAAACCTGTGTTAAGTAAAACATTTTGAAACTTCGCCAGATTCTTGCATCTTTCTCTGTCCACAGGCCATGGATTCCTTTGGACAGAAGGGGATCCCTGATCCTGTTCCTGGATTTTTGTGTGGGGCTCCTCAGCATTTCCTGGCAATCAAGAATTTGGAATATGTGCTAATTCTTTAGTATTGATATATATAGTTTATTTGCGAAACTGATTACTATCTAATAATAAGTAGATGAAATCAGTTAAAAGAATTAGTGTGGAGAACTGGAGAGATGTCATAAGAGTCTATAGTTAAGGTCTTGCATTTGGCCAAAACCTTTTTAATTCCTTGCACTAAATGATACATTGAGTATTGAGCTGGAAATAGCCCCACTCCAATCCCATTCAAGCAACAGAAAAAAAAGAAAATAAAAAAGCCTGGGAACTATAATCACTAAAGGACCAAATAAAAGTTGACAAAGATCTGACAGATAAAATAATTGTAATAAATTATTTAGTCACTATCTACATTTGATTTCTTGGGTAAGGGGAATTAAATTTTTTTTTAAATAATTGAAATAAATGGCAAGAAAAGATGTTTGCCAACAGAGTTTTACTCTGAATGAATTTACCCTAGTCTTTGTATAATGAGGAGGTTAATTTGAACATGTATGTGTGGGGCTCAGGAGAATGGTGACACCAGACTAGTCTTGTTTCCCTGCTTCCTGCTACAATGACTTTAAACCTATTGTGAGTCTCTAAATACTGTCCACAAAGGCTAATGTAAATGTTTGAATTACTTGTAGAGAAGCTAGTCCAAAATTGATAAGAAATATTTGTGAAAGGATAAGCCACAGTACACATAAAGCATCACTAGA
>JAJIBD010010226.1:0-30000 GCA_021461705.1 Cryptotis parvus | reverse complement strand
ATGAACTCACAGGATCTGAAGGTAATCACTGCTGCAATTATTAAAATTTACACCACAATTCTATTACCCTTTCTGCAGATAAGTATCTTGTATTAAGTGGTCTAGAAGGGATGCATGAACTGGTTCAATAACACCAAAAATCTCTCTTTATTTGTTCTTTTCCACATTCATTCTCCTCTAGCCACCAAGCAGGAAACCATGTTTTAGTTCATTCTAATGAAATACTTATTACTTCCGTATAGTAACTTAGAAGTGAAACATATTTTGCACATATATTTAATTCCTTCAATTCAAGTTGGTCACATTGTTAATAACACAGAAAATAAATTCTAATGATTTTATAACTGCCTACTAAGCACTATTCTAGTATTTTTTCATATCACATGTGACACAACAATGAGGTCAATATTTCTATTACTCCCATCTTAAATTGTTTTGCAAAACAAAGCTGACAAAGATTAGTCATGTTGTTGCACATTACCTTGAATCACAACCACCTAAATAATTCCAGTGTCACACTTTTTAATCACTATCTGATAGGCCCTATGACTTTATGCCTCTATATGTATTTATGCTACCTGTTAATTCATAGGTTGCATTAAGTTAATGGAAGACTTTAATAAAGGAGTATGACTCTGCACTGTTCAGTGCACCTGGCACCATATGGCTTTCATCTGGACTGGGAACTGCCCACATCAGGATCCACCAGGATGAAGAAATTAGTTGCAATGACTAGCAATTCCTGGAGACTTGGTTGGAAACTTGGTTGAGTTTTCTCAAGACTATTATTAGAAAAATGCATGAAATCTTTCACAGGGAGTCTTTGCAAGTTGGAAAACACTTAGGACAAGCCTACTCAGCAGTTAACTATATCAATCATCCACCCCAGCAAACTAACATGTGTCACCAATGTGACTCCCCCCTCCACACAAAGCACTGGTGGCTAAACAGAAGTAGGGTGGTACATGCATAGACTCATTCATATGAAATGAAAAGCACACCCTAATTACCATTCCCAGAGGTGCGATGCTACAGATTATCCAATCAGCTTTCAGTTAAAGGCATCATACATTTTCAAGACAGCTTTTGTGAATGGACTCTGTTGAGGAATATAGCACCCAAAACATCCTTGTTCAGGAATATGGCACCCAAAGCATCTCCTAGATCTTCTTCCAAAGTTGAAGCCAATGCAACAGTTTTGAAGGCCAATAAGGCAATGCTGAAAGGCTTCCTCAGCCATACACACACATATCATAGGCACCTCGGTCAAAGAAACTACAGCTAAGAACATGGTACAAATATCTTGGGCAGACAGACCTCCCCAAGAGAAACAAGATTGGCTACCGTGTCATCATCAAGTTCCTCTGTGGTTCCTCTGTGCACTGAGGCAACCATGAAGAACATAGAAGACAACATACTGTGTTTATCCTGAATGTCAAGGCCAACCAGCACCAGATAGAAAAGATTGTGAAGAAGTTCTATGGCACTGAAGTGGGCAAGGTCAGCACCCTCATCAGACATTACAACTTCTTCATCCTGTGGAGAAAAGGTATACATTATGCTGACCCCTTACTAGGATGATCTGGAAGTTACCAACAAAACTGGCACCATCTGAACTGAGTTCAGCAAGCTAATTCTAGATACATATGTTTTGTCATAATAAAAACAAGGAAGTATGTCTATTCTTGCCTCTATCCTTGGTTCTTCTAATAATATACATAATCTGAATATAAAATTATCTTTTGACTCGCACATAGAATTTATTGTAAAGTTATTAATATTATTATAATGGTCATAGTTATTTATAATAAAGACAAACTGGAGAGGGAGAGAGACAGGGGTTAAAGGCCTGTCATGCGTCCTGCTCACCCTCATTTGAATCACTAGTTTTTGCTTTAGCCCAACTGCCCCTCTCTCCAAAAGAAAAATTGTTTAAAAAATTTTAGTTAATATAATAAAGACAATCAATGTAAAGCACTGAGTGGGTCAAGAAATCCAGTATATTTACTATAAAGGCAGAACCAACCTCTATTTTAGTTCAATACAAACAAGAATCTTGTTATTAACTGAGCAAATATCAAATTCCATTTCAATAATTTTATGTGATTATTTTACTATGAATCAAAAAATCTAAAAGTGACATGAAATTTATGATTATATTTGATATAATCATATAATCAACAGCTTTATGTTTAACCTGATATATATAAAATGCCTTTTAACATGTAAAAGCATAACTTTTTGTGTGTATGTGCAAACAATCTCAATACAGGTGCTTTAAAGCTGCTGTTTGTCAGTCCACAGAGAACAGTATGATCAAACATCAGCAAAATTTAATTTTTCTTTTTCCTTCTAGTTCAAAATTGAAAATATAATGCATTCAAAAGGGAAAGCAGAGAGGCGAGAGAAATAGTACAGGAGTTAAAGTGCTTTCCTTGCACAGCACTGGCCCTAGTTCAATTTTCAGCATTGTAGATTGTCCCTGAGCACGGCCAGGAGTGATATCTGATCACAGAGCTAGGAGCAAGTTCTGACCATCATCAGGTGTGGCCCAACACCCAAGAAGAAAAAGAAAAGGTCAAGGTATTTTCTATAAACATTTAAAAATAATTTCCATCAAATCATAATAAAGCAATTGCTGAGCAGTTTTCATACTCATTGCTTATTACATTGTAATAAATCAAGGAAAAGATGAATATTCCTTAGTATCTGTTGTTTATTTTTTTAATGAAATGTTATCACTGTAGACTCAGTGAGTGGGAATTCTCAAGATTGGAAAAGCCAAGCACATTTGATTCCACCAATTGCTTCAAATTATCTTTTAAACATTTTGAATTTGAGGAAACTCAAAACACATTTTCCAAGTTCTCTTTTCCTTTTAAACCCATGTGTTTTGTAAGAGAAATCTAATCCATATGTTTCTGGTTCATTTTGGGTTAAATCATCAAATTGTTGATTTTTAAGATCTATTTGATGTCCAAAAGCTTTTTGATGGTTGTGAATTTCCCTCTGAAATAGTGTTTTGCTTTTCTCATAAGTAAACATACATAGGTCTCAAAGATTCATACTCCATGTCCTAAGGATTTGGGTGGGTGCTAACTCATTCAAACCCATTTCAGCCATCCAGGGGGGAATTACGGCATGTATTATAGCTCAGAGAGCTCAGCTCCATTTTTATTTATAGGGCTGACTTTCTTTTCAAACTTAACCTTCGTCATGTTATAGATACCTTTTATAAAATTTTAAAATATTTTTAAAATTATATCTGATTTCAGTGAAGTAGGAGATAAAACCAAAGTAAATTTCGTTGAAACATAGTCAATGGCAGGTATGTTCATACTGACGTTGAAAGGAGAAAAAAAACATTGTTACTGTAAGAATAAGCATTTTATTTTCATTTTAACTCCTCAAATGAAATAGAAATATAACTAGTTTGGGGAGGCAAAAAAAAAAAAAGCTTTATTAGCTGGTCAATTAAAACAAAGGGAAATGAGAAGATTTAAAGCACAGGACAGAGATCAGGAAAATCCTGTACCTCTCTCTTCATGTAATTAAAATGGTAGAAAATAAATGATAGATGCTGGTCTCTCACATGATTAAAATACTGTGGCCCGAGGCAATGTGTCCCATTATCAAACACCATTGATTCTAACACCCCCACTGAAAGAAAGGCTCTCAGATGAGGCCTCAGTGAGCTACTTCCAATGAACAGAGACAGAGTGAAGAAATACAGAATTTCAAAGATCTGGTGAAATCCTAGAGTGCCCCAAAGCCTAAAGCAGTGAGCACATAAAAGCTAACATCCATCTTCTCGTGGTCACAAAAATATATTCTTTTTCTTGCCACCAAACATAATAGAGAACTGATTTCTGCACTAATGTCTGCCCAGTATACAAATCTGCAAGAAAATATTCACAACCGTCCTGACAAATTACTTTTAGAATAAGCAGTGGAAGTTTGCATTACAGATGTTTCTACTATGAATGATAAGTTCTCACACAGGAGCACCTAAAAGTTCCTGATACATGCTGAACTGAGTCTTAAAAGTGAGAACTAGGAACACTCTGGTGGTTTCTGGTTAAGGGTGACAAATAAAAGAGAACAGACATGTTTCCTCTCCATTTCCAAAGAAAACCTGCCTGGCCCAAACCAGAAATGATGTCTATTCCTCTGTAGGAGAAAATGCTGAAAAAAGAACAAGGATCAAAATTGCTTGGCCAGAGCAAGAATATAGCAGGTAGAGCATTTGCCTTGCATGCAGCCCACCCAAGTTCAATTCCCGGCATCCCATATGATCTTCTAAAAACCGCCAGGTGTAATGCTGAGTGCAGAACCCTGAGTAAACCTTGAGCATCACTGGGGGTAAGTGATTGTATATATATAAGTATATATTACATATTTAAACATACCATGCACATTGCACACACACACTACATACACACACACATGCACTTGTATTTCAGGAATTGGATATTGAATGAAAACTCTCATTTAAATATTTATGACATATTTGTTTCTAACAATTTTCAAGTAAGAGTAAATTTCAACTGGGTGATGTGTGTTTTTTTTTCTAATTCGTCACTTGGAACTGAAAGAATTTTAAACTACCAATTAAAAAGGGCTACATAAACCTGAAATGCTTGCTGTATTCATAAAAACGGGAATCTGGCCAGCAATTTTGCTGATATCTTGATTTAACCAGAATTTCTATGAAATAAATATTTCTGGGCAAAGAAGATATGTTAGAAACTTCTGACATGAGCATTCTTAACTCCATATCATATCATAAGTATAAGAGCATTGAAAAATTATGGGTCTCCCACACCTTACTTTAGATAAAAAAATGTTTTCAAATTTTGAGGGTGAGGCCCTACTGTTTAAAGTTCTGATGTACATTCAGACTTGAGAATTTTCTCTCAGATAATATTTTTTTTTTTTTTTTTTTTTGCTTTTTTGGGTTACCCTTTGCGATGTTCAGGGGTTACTCCTGGCTCTGCACTCAAGAATTACTCCTGGCGGTGCTCAGGGGATCATATGGGATTCGGGGATCAAACCTGGGCTGACACAGGCCGGCTGCGTGCAAGGCAAAAGCCCTACCGGCTGGGCTATCGCTCCGGCCCTTAGATAATATTTTTTTATCTTGGTTCAGAAAATTAGAAGTTGGGGTCTGATGAGAAAAGTAAAAGGGGAAGGAGTTCTAGAATAGCTACACTTGCTTTATGTAATTAATATGCTCTCATACACAAGCAAAAAGTGTAAAGTACAGTAAATGTAAGTTTAAAAATAAGCTTCCTGTTTGTAATTGGCTGAGAGATGACAGGCATGCCAAGATCTTCATATTAATAGTGTAAATGATATTTGGAAATAAAATAATATTAATAGCTTCATTAAATCACAAATTTTGTGTTTTCTGTCTTATATTACTTATGGTGCTTTGTAATATCTAAAATAATGGTGCATTTAGTTCTTACTACCCTGGAATAATTCTCTTTTAATTTAAAATGTAAAATTTCTCTAACTTCAGCATTCTTCTCTATTTCAAGTTGAAGTAGAGGGAGGTTCTAATAGTTGGACTTCAAATTCAATTAAAAAAAAAAACACATTTGTGGGACAAGAGTGATAGCACAATGGTTAGGGCGTTTGCCTTGCATGCAGCCTACCTGGGCTCAATCCCGACATTGCATATGTTCTCTCAACCACCGACAGGGGTAATTCCCGAGTTCAGAGACAGGAGTTACCCTTGAGCATTGTCGAGGTATGGCCCAAAAAAGAAAAAATCACATTTATGAGCAAAGGCTGCTATCCTTTATTTCACCTCCTTCAAAGGGATCTTAAATGCTGACTTTAAAGTTGACTCAAAAATGACATTTCACAATTCATTTACCACATAGTTTTACAAGTTTAGATTCTTGAACTCACCAATAGAAAACTCTGGTTTCATGATTTTGAAAAAAATATTTCTCACATGATTTAACATAAACTTTCCTTAAAATCATTTTGCCTATCAGCAAATGTTATACACATAAATTTTAAAAGTATATTATCTTTTCTTCCCAAAGACTAGGGCCTAAAATATCTATTAAAATCTCATGAATATTATAGGTAAATAACCTTAGGAAATAATAAATTAACAACTATTAAACTATCAAAGATTTTAAAGGCCCTAGTGGGATAGACCTGTGTAGGGTACTGTGTGTGTTAGATGTTGAGTTTGTCTTGTTTGTACACTGCCATTAATACTCAGATACATGAAGTTTTCCCAAATAGTTTTCCTCTTTTTTATTTAAAACTACCAATAACGGTCAAGATGTAGCTTGGCAATAGAACCGTAACATCTGTAGGACTCTAGGTTCAATTCCCAGAACAACCCAAAATAAAAGGACCAGCAATCACTTTTTGTTTTTGAATGGTAGACACCTGTTAAACTATATCTCATGTTCTATCTAGGAAGTTTTGAGCGCTGATCCACATTTTCATTCTTGAAACTTCTTTCTCTACAGTGAAATGTATTGTTTTTTTTCCTTTCTCATCTCTAGATTCTTTTCCTTTCTTAACATCTCCTTCTCAGACTACCTCAAGTTTCTTTTTCGTGCTCTTATCTCCTCATCACACTTGATCTGCACATTATTTGAGCCTTTTAGCCACCTCCTGGTGTTTCCATCCTCACTTAATTGCTAATGTCTCTTAGTTTCTATTTGTTGCATCCATCCTGATCTGTACCCTCCAGTAGATAGTCTTGACAAACGGTAAACTCCTGGATGGTGTCACTATGTCTGATTCATTGCCTCTTAAAACTTGAGTATTTCAATAATGCAGAGGTTTTACTAGATGTTGTCTTACCGAATGAGTAAATTAGTTGATTGAAAGATCACCCAGTCTTAGTGAGTATGATTGCACTTTAATGCAAGTTGGGTTTGGGGTATTTTATTGCTGTTGCTATTTATTTTGTTCCACTTTTAATGTAAATGTTCTTAATCATAGTTCCCTGGATAGATTTCAGGGAAAATCTATATGAAAGGCACTTGAACATACATTTCCTGAGGTTTATAGCTTTCACTATCTTCCCCTTCAGTTGTTATAAATGCTTTATGATGGCATCTTAATAGAGTTCACTTTGACTCGGGGCCGGAGCGAGAACCCAGCGGGGAGGGCGTTTGCCTTGCACGGCCGGCCCATGCCGGCCCGGTTCGATCCCGGCATCCCATATGGTCCCCGAGCACCGCCAGGAGTAATTCCTGAGTGCAGAGCCAGGAGAAACCCCTGAGCATTGCCGGGTGTGGCCCAAAAAAGCAAAAAAAAAAGAGAGAGAGAGTTCACTTTGACTCAATATTAGATGGTTAAAAACCTGAATTGTCTTCTAAAAGGTCATACTAAAGTCAATATATTTGGGAAAATATTAATTATAAAAAGCTTATTTAGACTCTTAATTGATTTGAAATGGCACAAAAGCATTGACAACTAAACAGGAATAACTTTCATTACCTATAGTCAATGCATTTAGATATTATCAGCCAAATACATATATAAAATTATATTATTTTTAGTCTCATCACATGGTAAGATTATCCTCATATGTAATATAAAATAGAGATATTTAGACTTAAGACTGGGTGAATAACTTGACTAAGACTTTACTCTCTTTGGAGAAATTACCTATAGACCTGACTTGTGTGTGGTTGAAAGGGTGAGGAATGGGGAACATTGGGACAGGAAGTAGCTTCACTGGTGATGGAAAGGTATTGGAATTATGTATATAGGAACTCACCTAACAGTATTGTAAATAGTAATAGCTCAATCTACTTTTAAATGTTAAGAAAGAGAATATATGGGAAAATTTTCCAGTATACACAGTTCTTTCCCAAGTCCAAAGTAGGTGAAGCAATGAATTATCCAGTTTCTATTTCACACACTGATAAATTAGATTTAAACACTCAGTTTCATACAACCAGTAATGACTGGGGACTGCTTGCAAGGACCATTGTCAGAACGCATTGGAAGGAAGCAAACCTCAGTGAGCACTGAAACTAAAGAAGATGTGTAAGCGCTTTGGCTGGAGCGTCAAACCTTTGGTAGGCACATGCAGAGGCATTGCAGCCACCACCACAACCATAATTTCTGTGCCTCCACCAAGAGTGCAAGACTTCATGGGCATGTACAAGCATCATAACTAACGGGGTGCAAGTTTCAGTGAGCACCAGGATCAACTATGCAAACAACCAAATATGCAACCTGTTACTAGCAACACAGATGAAATGTCAAGCATCCCGGCCAGGCAGGAGTGACACCCAGTCATTGCCACAACATCAATATTAATAAGAATGAAAGGATAAAAAAGATAAATACAAAAGCAAACAAACATTAGATGGTTATTCTTTTAGAAAGCATCTTATGCACTCTACCTTAACCAGAATCCTCAAACTTTGGGGGAAATCCAAAACCACTGAGAATTCCTGAGCTTGACTTGTTCACTCACTCTAGGTTTAAAAATTAGGCAGTTGGGGCTGGAGCGATAGCCCAGCGGGTAGGGCATTTGCCTTGCGCGCAGCCGGCCCATGCCGGCCAGGGTTCGATCCCGGCATCCCATATGGTCCCCGAGCACCGCCAGGAGTAATTCTTGAGTGCAGAGCCAGGAGAAACCCCTGAGCATTTCCGGGTGTGACCCAAAAAGCAAAAAAATAAATAAAATAAATAAAATAAAATAAAATAAAATAAACAAAAATTAGGCAGTGAGTGGGAGTCTACAAAACTATATTTTACTCACTTCACAGCCTTTTAACTAAGACCAAGTATAGCAGTACCTGCCACAATCAATTTAATATAAAAATATATTTTGATTCTGTAAATTTAAACTGCCAAGGACAGAGGTCACACTTTGAGAATGACCTAGACTCCAGATTGTAGGCATAAATGTAAGGTGATACTGCCTCAAAAAAACCAAAAATTCCTCTTTTTTTGCTGTGAATTAATGTCAAGATCTAATCATTACCCTAATTGCCATTTACCTTCATTCATGCCCTGCCCTTTTGAAAGATGGGAACAGGGCCATGTTTTTCTTGGTTCTCTAATAGAGAAAGCTTCAGGACTAATTTCCCTTATCTCTGCAACTTACAGAAACTTCTTTAAATTTTTCTTTAGAGTGCTGTTGTTATCTAGATAACAAAATGGTATCAAGACTCAAAGCTGTTTCCATCTAAATCTGACGATGGAGTTCAGAGTTATAGTAGAGCTGGTAGGGCACTTACCTTGCATATGGCCAACCTGGGTTTGATCCTGGCATCCCAAATGGTCCCCTAAGTGCAGAACTTGAAATAAACTCTGAATATCTGTTGGACATTGCCCTAAAACCAAAAATATTCTGATGACCATCTTAAAGGATTCACAATGAGCATTACTAAAAATTGGCATGGAATATCCTAAAACTCCCTAACCAAAGCAATTAAACAACAAAAGGAAGTTAGAAGACAACCATTTTTTGAATTCTGATAAAACTACAGTAATCAACATGAGGTGTTGCTAGAATAAGGATATACTACCAAACCAATGGGAAAGATTTGAGAGTCCAGAATTAAACCCTCAGGTTTATGGACAATTAATCTATCACAGAGGAGCTGGGTGCGTGTCGTGGATGCATTATTGAAACAACTTTAACAAACGGTGCTGATAAAACTGTTTAACCACATGCAAAAGAAATAAAAAGGAAGCCATCAGATCCATATTTTACAGCATTCACAAAAGTTAACCTAAAGCAAATTAAATACTTTGAGAGTAGACAAATACACTGAGGAAAATATAGGCAGAACTCTCTAAGTTCTGAATCTCAGAGATATCTTTAATGGTTTGACTTCATTGGCAAAGATAACTGACAGAAAAAAGATAAACAAGGAAACTACATCACATTAAAAAAGCTCTATATATCTCACTGTGATTCTAAATTAACTAGTTGATTGATTAATTAATTAATTGATTAATGCAAGTTTTTACACTGAGAAAAGGCAACACCTCGGACTGAAACCAAGACATACAAAGTCTGATTAAGGGCTATTGATATTGAGTTTTGTGAGTGCATTATATATAAAGTAACAGACTAACTACTCTGTTAACAAAAATGAGGCAGGGAGAGATGGGGTCAGACATATAGTAGAGTGGGTAGAGAGCTTGCCTTGCACATGTCAGACGTTAGTCAATCATCATCAGCCTATATGGCCCTTGAGCATTGTCAAGAGTCATCTCTGAGGACAGAGCCAGGAGTGAGCCCTGAGCATAGCCAGTTGTGGTCCAAAACCAAACAAAGAAAGGAGGTGATATACAGGCACTTTTAGAAAGAGGAAACACAGGTGGGCAATAGACCTACAAAAATGTTCATTGTCACTTATCAGGAAAATGTAAATCAAAGCAGCAATGAGATATCATCACAGTAAAACATCAGTGAACATGTCCTTCATCAAAAGACCTTCATCAGAAGGATTGGTAGCAACCAGTATTGGTGGGGATGTGGTAGAAAAGGAATCCTCGCTCATGGTTTGTAGGAATGTTATGGTTCAGTCTCTGGAACACAGTACTTCTCAAAAAAGTAACAGAGTGCCCACATAACCCAAGAGGAAATGCCACTTCTAAGCATCTCCACAAAACACAAAGGCATTGCTTTGAAAAGATGTATGCATATCTATGCTCACTGCAGTGCTGGATTTGTATATAGTGTGTATATATGTATACATTTCACACACAATGGAATATGATATAACTATACAAAATAAGTCATATAGTTGACTGCATCGTGAATGCATCATGTATCATACTGAGTGAAATAAACCAGAGGGAGGACAATCCCCAGATCACCTCACTCATCTGTAGTATATTAAGAAATGAAACAAGGCAACAGAAAACAACTGAAAACTATCAACTGAAAACAGACACTCGTACCTGGATTACAGGACTAAGAATACCGGTTAGGGGAGGGAGACAGTGAAGATGACTACCTATACAGAAAAGCACTAGTGAGGAGATATGGGCACATTGGGGGTTATGAGCTGAGGTAACTGAGACACCTACATCACAAATATCAACACTATTGTCAACATATCACCTGAACTAAAACAATTGAAAAAAATCTGACAACAAAAGTGGCAATTTTTTGGGCACATTGATGTTTATGCAGTAACTTTGTACAATAGAATTAAAGCTGTTATTACAATCGCAGCTCTGTTTCCTGAGCTATAGTTAAAATTTTCAGTTAAAAACAATGAGAGCACAAAACTGTTCCTAGCTTATAACTGAAATGTGACTCAGTGATGTAGGAATGTTATACTTTAAAAACATCACCCTGATACTGTCAATGTATTTAATGTTAAACTAATTAATTTGGGTAAGAAAACTTTTATCAAATTTTAAAATGCACTTCATTTATAGAACCACTAGAAATAACCTTACCTCATCTCCAAATCACAGTGGCTTGCAAGGAGATGCATTAACACATTGATGCTGCTGTGTGCCACCAGTGGCTCACACTTGAGTGTGGTTTATTTAATACAAACTGCAATGCTTGAGTTAATGTGTTTAAAGTGTTAAGGTCTGGAGCCGGGCGATAGCCCAGCGGTAGGGCATTTGTCTTGCACGCGGCCGGCCTGTGCCAGCCGGGTTCGATCCCGGCATCCCATATGGTCCCCTGAGCACCGCCAGGAGTAATTCCTGAGTGCAGAGCCAGGGAGAAACCCCTGAGCATCGCCGGATGTGACCCAAAAAAGCAAAAAAAAAAAAAGTGTTAAGGTCTGATGGTACCATGACTTTTCCCCTACAGAGCAATCTTAGATTGCATGTATTAGCTCCTGACTGTTCCAAACCCAGGAATTGAAAGCTAGTACCCCTTTATTTCTTATATAAGTATGGGAATTCTGAAACTCCTTTTTATTCTTGTTTTTGGGCCACCATCAGGTGTAGCAGTGAGGTCACTCCTGACTCTGTGCTCAGTTTTCACAGAATCAGGGGACCATATGAATGCCAGGATTCAACCCTTCTGGCCGTATGCAAGGCAAGCACTTTACCCACTCTACCATAAAAAAGCCCTGAAACTCCTTTTTCCTTAATTTATATCTTTCAGTATCCTTCAATAAGGATCTACCTATCTATTCCACCAAGTTTTCTCTGAAGATTCAAGCTCAGCTATGAGCACTAGTCGGTGATGTAGAAAGGAGGGAGTAGATGTTCTATTTTGCTCATCTCCCAAAGTTCACCAGATCTAATGTGTCAGATTCTTTCTCTTCCTTTCCTTGAGTTCTGATGTGATTGATTTTCAATTCTTGGCTTCCACAAAGACTCAACAGACAACCTTGCTGTTCATGTAACTGCCATTAAGAACCAAAGTAAAAAGTATAATGAAAGGCCTGGAAAATAAATAACTTTACCCCCTTCTTCATTTGGTCAAATATATATTCTTTATTTATAATAATAGAGTTTTTAGGCAGTCAACGTTCTATCTCCAAATCCTCCACCAGAGTTAGCATCCCTTCACCAATGACCTAAGTCTCCCTCCCTCTTCTCAACCTGCCTCACTAGAAAACTTTTTTAAGTTGCCTATTCTAGCTTGAATCATATGCTTACAATAATGTCTTACAATGACTCTTACTGATGTAAATAACGACCTCACCCATCACTTCACTTGAATCACTTGTCCCTCCCGGCGATTTGCTTGAGCGGGCACCAGTAACATCTCCATATGTCCTGTCACATGCTAGTGTAGCCCAAGGGCATCTGCTCACCCCAGGAACATAAAAAGCCTCAAACCATTCCATCAGGTCATGGGAATGAGGTCTATAATTGTTACTGGCATTTGGCATATCAAATACGACACGGGTAGCTTGCCAGGCTCTGCTGTGCAGGTGGGATACTCTTGTAGTAACCTCTAACCTTGAGCATTTATTGATGAACCATGCGGCTGCAAAGCAGCTGTGCGAGCCAGGCTGTGATCAGCTCTTCTGCTTTGTGGAGCTCTGACAAGAGGGGAGTCTGGATATGGAAAATGGCAGCCCTCATGGTGTGGTGGTTCCTCTGGCTTCTTGCAAGGCTCTGCTGGGGTGGTGGGCCAGGGCTAGAACCCGCCATCCCTCCCGGGCACCTCGTGATCAGCTTGGCACAGGGAGAGCCGGTAGCAGCTCTGCCCTGTGTATGTGAGTCTCTGCATCAGCATACCTGGGCTGGGCTTGAAAAAAGATTGCTGCAGGGCTCTACCCAGCAGAGGAGCTGATCACAGCCTGGTTCGTCTAGACCCGCCCTACAGCAAAATATTCTAGTTTTCTCTGAAAATTATTAACACTTCCCAGTATTTTTTCAAAACCAAGACTTTATTTATTTTTGGCAGTGCTTGGAATTGAAACCAGGGTCTCACAAAAACAAAGTGATGGCTCTGCCTATGAGCCCTCCCCTACTGTCGGGGATGGCGCTGGGGTCCCCGACAGTGTCAGGACAGAAGTTCTCTTCTACCTCTGAGGACGCCGGGGAACAGATGAAAACTCAAGAGTTTGGCACAATTCCAAAAAAGGTTTGTAATAGTACAAAATCTCTTCCACAGCACTCCAATATAATGAATAAACTCTAGGTCTGGTCGAACTTAGACCATATAAAAGAGCCTCAGTCTCCCACCAAAGAGAAGGATCTCACCGGAGATGGAGTCCTACCCAGAAGAAGGAGCAAAAGGTCAAAGAGCAAAAAGCCAAGAAGCCCAAAGCCGCAGGAGCCAAAAGCCACAGGAGCCAAACCCGAAAGCTGAGGAGCCAAAAGCAGAAGGGGCCTCAAGTCAGTCCCCTTATATACACCAAAGTAATCCAGGGAGGATCGTGTCAACAAAGAACTCTAAACAGAGCATAGTGCACACCCTATTGCAGGCAGGTATAAACAAAGATTACGCCAAGGACTACATCACAAAATGTGCAGAACACTTGACCCTTACAGCTTATATATATTTCTATTATGCAGTACCATTTTAAAAAAGATTCTGTTGTTTCTCATTTTCAGCCCAAAGATTTAATACAATTTATAATAAATTGGTTTCCAAAATAACATGGAAAAGTGTACCCCATGTTGGATGATATCATCTTTCACCTATTCTAATCTCCTGTGCTGGGTCCATTCCTACACACCAAGCATGTCCCATTCCTGTATCTTTGCATATGTGACTTCATTGCATAGAAAAGACATGTTCATCTTCTCATAGATCACTTCTCTACAGCCTTCAAGTTTCTGCTTATTGTTAGCTCCAACAAAACATCACCTTCCAAGGGCAATTTAAACCAGTATCCTATAGTGGTTATTATAAGGCTTCATGATGCCCATACTGGTAATCAATGGGCAGAGTTTCCTATGTACCAGACTATGTTCCAAATAATTTGAAGTTAACCACTAACTATATGAGAGCTTATATTGTCCCCAGGTTTAAGATGAAGAAATTGAGGCATGAAATATTTTAATTGAATCATCATAACATGAGATACACATTACAAAACTGCTCATGATTGGGTTTCACCAGAGTATATTTCCCACCACCAGTGTCCCCAGCTTCTTTCCTGCCACCCCACCCAGAAATGTTTTAATAACTTGTCCATAGTCCACAGCAAAGTCCTTTCAGAGCCAGGATTTGAATGCATGAAGGTTAATTCTAGAGCTTTATTCTATTAGCACTGGATTGTTTCTTATAATTGGTAGTTATCCATTATGCATCTATTTACTTATCTATGTCAGGGTCTCATTATCAAAAACAAGCATCTTGAGGTGAGAGATATATTGATTTTATCCTTTGCAATAGTATCCAGTATAGTATCTAGGTAGTGTAAGGGTTTTTCAATCCGCCCAGGGCCTCACAACAAGCCAGATGACCCCCCCACACACACACACACACTCCATGAGGACGCCATCTTCCAGATCGGACTTCCCTCTTGTCAGAACTCCACCCAGCAGCAGATGAGCATATCACAGCCTGGATCATCCATCGACACCCACCCTGCAGCAGTTTTTTTTTTTTCAATCTGGCCCAGGTATGCTGATCCAGAGACTTACAGACATGGGGCAGAGCTACTACCAACTCTCTCTGTGCCCAGCCACTCACGAGGCTCCTGGGAGGGATGGCGGGTTAGCCCTGGCCCGCCACCCCAGCAGAGCATCGCAACAAGCCAGACAACCTCCCCTCCCACTCCATGAGGGCCGCCATCTTCCACATCGGACTTCCCTCTCGTCAGAACTCTACCCAGCAGCAGATAAGCATATCACAGCCTGGCTCAGGCGGCCGATTGCGGCCACGCAGTTCATCAATAAATACTTAGAGGTGACTATAAGAGTATGCCACCCACACGGCAATCCTGGCAAGCTGCCCGTGTCATATTTGATATGCCAAATACCAGGTACAATTATATTAGGTCATTCCCCTGGGAATGACCTAATATAATTGTCTGAGGCTCTTTATGTTCCTGGAGCAAGCAGATGCCCTTGGGCTCTACTAGCATGAGGCAGGACACATGGAGATGTTACTGGTGCCCGCTCGAGCAAATTGATGATGAACGGGAAGATAGTGATAGTGATAGTGATAGTGTCAGGTAGTGTCTTGTATAGTTTCTGGCACTGAAGAAAAGAAGGAGGGAAAGTGAAAGACAACAAAGCCAGTACTCAATGATCTGATAACAATCAAAGAAAGTTTGTAGTTTCAGTGACACTCACATAAGCTAAAACATATCTAAGCTGGAGCTAGATGCTCCCATTGTAGCAGCAAACCCACCCTCTGGCACCCTCTTATTAGAGGCCAATGGTTAGCCTGGCCAATTAGCTAGTTCCAGATAGCAGAGAAATGGTTCAAAATAGCTTCTGCCAAGAAAGCTTAGTCAATGACCTGAACAAAGTAATGCTAGAGCTATCTGATAAATCGCTGCTATGTGATGGGAGAGAATGAAAGTGGAATACTTAGCCACACCCTTGTGTGGCCAGTCAGTGTCAAACAAGTTGGCTCAATTTCAGGGTGACCAACAGATAATTGGAAAGCCAGTTCCAATGAGGTGTGTGGCTTACTGTGGCACCCACGATCTCTTAATATAATTGAATAGGGTTGCAGGGAGCTGATTGAGGAAGAGAGGACGGATGACAGATGAGTGACTCTGAAACCACGGTATTTTCTACATGCTGTCTGGAAAATGATGCTTTCGGGGGCACAGATCTCGCTCCTGTTTGCAGAGCAGACATTTACGGGCACATGCTTCCAGGAACATGAATTATACTGCTCTGCCTCTGATTTGTAACTACACCTGTACACTCTTAGAAATGCTAATAGACAAATATAAATTTAGGTACAAAGGAAAATCTAATAAGAAGAGCATTTGAATGAGTAAGAAATGTCTAATTTTTTTGCAGTCATTAGGACTAGAGGAACATGCTTATAGTAATTAGGTAAGATTGATTTCGAGGCCGAACACCACCCACAATTTGTGTAGTCTGGGGGGTCAGGCGGGCAGCTGCAGAAACCGCTCGGCTAATTATGAGAATTCACTGTTCGTTAATAGAATCTCTCTCCACAAACAGCAGCTGTGTGTTTGCTCACGCAAATTATTAATTCTGGCCTCGCCTCAGCTGCAAGTTTCTGCAGCGCGGAAAGGATCCTCAGATGGAAGTGTCAGTTATCACCCAAGCGATACCAAGGAAGGAAGGAGAAGTATGAAATGAAAGGAAATATCTTCTAATCACAGTCATATAGAGATTTTTGCATCTACCTCCCTTTTCTGTCTTTCACTCCCAAACAATTGAATGCCAATTTTGGAACTCATTAATCTGTAGGCAACCTAGAGAGATCTAATTTATACCTGTCAAGAGCAATGGGCAGCAGCTAATAGGAAAGTAATTGCAATATAAGTCAGCTTTCCCACTTGATCGTATGCAAGATTTTAATGACAGCCCTTCTCTCCTGGAGTATCAGACTGGCCAACAGATACTTTCTCTCTTTTTGCAGAGTCACACTGTGAACAAAAGAGATGTCTCCTTGGGTTTTATTATATGCTGCAAATAAAGTGATAAAGGCATAGTAGATGGAACACAGATGCACACCTATTTATTTTCTAAAAGAAATGAAAGCAATACAAGAGAAACTGTGAACCTGTATTATAACATATTTACCTTGTTTTAAAAAATACCTGGCAGGACTCTAATACCTATGTAAAGTATTATCTCCTTTTCAAATGGAATTGAATATTTGTATTTAATAATAAGATATTTCAAAATCTCAGGGTACTTAAAGAGACATAGGATTCCCCATATTGCATTGGATAGCTAGAAACAAAGGGTGGGGCTAACTATACAAAAATGGGAAAAGATGTAATCCATACCTGGTTTCTCCCACTTCTAGAATTATTTTAAGTGGTATTTCTCCTTGTATAAATTTGGGACATAAAAGATAGCCTAAGGTTACAGAACACTTTCAGAAAACTATCTCTCAAATATGACTTCCTATTCCATTCATCCATTGTCCTGGTTAAATGAGCTTCTAGGTGTTTACTTGTTTGTTTGTTTGTTTTTTGTTGAAGACAGAACACTGGAGGGTCATGTCTTCTGAAAAACAAAGCCTATATTCCAATTCACTGCTTCACAAGTATTCTCTGTAGGGCTGTAGTCAAATCCATTAACCTCAAAAAAATATTCCTTTCCCAGATAAAACTTCCAGGTGGTTGTGACAGAATCAGATAAAACCAGGTACGCAAAAGCACTTTGAAAGGAAACATCCAGACATTAGTTGTTACTTATTTGGTGACAAGTGAAAGTGTTGTGGAAAGTCTACATTAAAATGCAAATGTCTGGAAGAAAGAAAGAGCGAAAATGGCTTACTGTTGTGCACCAGCCTCCTTTCCTAACCAAATTCGACCATCTTCTTAGGTTTTTTTTTTTATTTGAGCTTAAAATCCATCCTAAGCATTGCAGAAAATACAAAGTAAATAAAAGCGTAATCCCTGCCTTCAAGTGGCTTATAGAAACAAGTCAGTTCTGATACTGTTTATTTATTCAATAAACATTACACTGAAGCCTCACACTGTGGCAGGCTTCGTGGCACACAGTTAAGTCTGTGTGTGATGTCCTGAGGGCTTATGAGGGAATGGGGCTGAGTCTGCAATGATGGGTCCTAGAGTTCATTGTGCAGACATTGGCCATGACCTTTAAAATGTCACTCTACTTTTCAGAGTCTGAATTTCTTATTTACCATGTAAAAGAACACTGTATCACTGTCTTCCCGTTCATCATCCATTTACTCGAACGGACACCAGTAACATCTCCATACTGACCTGTCTCATGCAAGTAGAGCCCAAGGGCACCTGCTTGCTCCAGGAACATACAGAGCCTCAAACCATTCTATCAGGTCATGGGCATAAGGTCTATAATTGTTACTGGTATCTGGCGATCAAATACAACACAGGTAGCTTGGTGGTGGGATTGGTGGTTGTACAAGAATATCTAAAACCCAACTATAAATAACTTTAGAAATCACAGAGCATTAACACATTTTATAAAACTGTTCTTTTTACGGTAAAAGAACAATTTTTATAAAATGTGTTAATGCCTGTGATTTACAAAGTTATTTATAGTTGGATATTCTTTGTACAACCACCAATCCCACCACCAGTGTCTTCTTCCTTCACCAGTTCCCAGGTTCTTTCCTAAACTGCCACCTTGGCAGGCATTTTTATCTACAAAAGTGCTTGTAATACTGGTTTAATTTTTTTAGGCATTCAAGTTTCCAACACCAATTCCACCACCAGTGTGACGTTTCCACCATCTATGTCCCTGGTTTTCCTCCCACTCCCCAAGACTCCCTTCTTAGTACGCACAATTTTATTTCATATTGCTGTTAAAGCAAAATAGCAAAATTATCAGAAAACATAACAATAAAAGCCAATCAGTGATCATTGCTATATCTCACAATGGTTTTAGTAAAGTCATTGAGGATTTACTGAGTTGGTTGAGCCTTTGTGTTACTGTTTTTGCAAATAGAGCTTGGTGGGCTACTATACAATTTTCCCATCAAATTTGCTATAGTCCAGTAGTGGTTATTAGTTCCGTGAAAGATGGAGGAGTCACGTGACCATATATGTGGCCCCACTAAAGGAGTATGCACTGAGACAATTATCCAGTTAATGATGCCAGGCTTTCCTGGAAGGGGAGAATCTGCCCATCTCTATTTTGAGAAGGGCTCTGAGTTTCCAGCTCAGACAGGAACATCTTTAAGTTTGGTCATTGGAATTTGGATCAATTGTTTTCATTATTGTTGACTCTGTGGTTTGGATATTTAGTTATACCACTCCTTTATACCACCAATGTCCTCACATCTCCTTGACTCCCAACTTCCTGCTCTTTCTCAATTATCTCTTCTTAACCCCTTAGATTAATGGAAGAAAGTTTAATTTATTTTTCTCAAGGACACTTTTTCTAATCTTGAAATTCCATGGTTCTACGATACTATTTTAACTTAAGAGTTCAAAATTACTATTATACTTAATCCTCGACTTCCTGAAGAAATGGATAGCATAATTAACAAAGTTTTTTAAAAAAAGTTATTAAAATATACAAAATGAAGAGTTAATAAAATAGCTTATTTATTATGGTTTCCTAGTGGGGAATTAGAAATTACCTAGGGAATTTGCTCCATATTCATAACTGAAATAGATGAATCAGGTTGAACATTGATTTGAACAATTCTTACATATTCTGAGTCTTGTTATTCTAAATTTTTTAAGAAAATAAAGTCTAATTATTGCTGTCTATCTCCAAAGTTCAGGGGACGATCAAATAGATGTTACGTAAAATAGTAATACTTTATAAATACAAATAATTGCTTTAATTATTATAATCTTGAGATATCTAGTTTGCCTACTTGCATTAAGAAAATTTGCACTTTTAATAATGGCCTCTCTGTTCTATACAACTGGATATTCCTAGGATTCAGAGAGAATAGGATTGGGCACATAATACTTTTTTCCTTCCTGAGAATTGTTTTTTTTTTAATTTTATTTAAACACCATGATTTACAAAGTACAAAGTTTTTCATAATACAATTGTTTAAAATATTCATCATTCAACACCAATCCCATCACCAGTGTGGCCCCACCACCACCAGAGACCCTCATTTCCCACCCACCCCCATCCCCATGCCTGCTCCCTTAGCCAACACTAATTATATTGGCCATTGTAGTCCTTATAGGAGAATGGTGTTGATAAAGTCATGGCTTTTTTTGTTGTGTGTGAATCTTGTCGATCTCTGTTCTTGCATTTACTTTCTGAGTTTCTAGAAGGTAGTGGGTTTCTACTAGTCAACCCCAGACGCACCGCCACTGCACCTACGCACAACACTTAATTCAAATTTTTCTCAACCTCTGCTCTAACTTGTCCTATGCATACACTGAATAATCTATTCTATATAGATTCTTGTTGGAGCTAATTCTCTCAATACTGTCTATGAATATATTCTTAGATCAGTCAGTAGACAATATTAAATCTCTATTGGGGCACATAATAATTGTATTCACTTATTATGATGTGATTTAGCCAATCTTACTATATATACTCCCACTTTTCATCTGGAAAAAAAGATAATCATTACTCCAAAAATGTGAAATGGTTATCTATAAGTAAGAAACTAGTAAGACTCCTAGTTCAACCTGGAGAATATGTAGTATTATAGGGCCTACTGTTATGGAATATTTCAGGTTACAATAACTCTATCTTATAGAGTATGAAGTCAGTCTTCTTTGATTTATTTACTTGTCATTATCCCTAAGTTCTAGAATTTATATAGAAATTCACACTAAAATAAGCTGAATAAGTAAAAAAGTAATACATTCCTCTTAGAAAGCATCTCAATAGCAGAAATTATATTTTGATATAACAAGATTTAAACAAAAAAATATATTTAAAACCTTCATGAAGTTCTCTAAAATTTATGGAGGCCACATGTCTTCTACTGCCTGTGAATATTAGAAGGTGAATATCTTCTCAAGTCTACCTTCCAAACTTCTCATTGAATATAACAGTTACAAAATAATTTGCAACCAGAACCATAGCTAAAAAGTTGATTTGTTTTTAATGTTTTATTTCTCTAACTAGAAAGTTATACCAGACTATGAGGGAGATGATCCAAATATTTGCTACTCAGACTTATCACATAAATGATTAAAATATTGTGAGTTATTGTTCAGAAGTCAGGAATGTATTAACACCTGACTTTTTCTACTCTACATATTTTTCTACTCTGCATATTTTTGAAGTTTTTCAAGCAACTGAAATCGTCACTGATACATTGAATTGTCATTATTTTCTGTATAATGACATGTGAGTTTACAATGAAAATTTTCCATGGTTTAAAGTTTAAAATGCTCCCCAAAAACCATACATTTTATATATGAAATTTTCCACAGACCCTAAGGAAAAATTTTCATAACAATCTGTGATAAACTAAATTGCCATTTTCTCAGACAGAAAACAATACTTGATATTATCATTTGTTGGGTCTTTCCAAATAATAAGATTTCAATACTTATATCTTTTCATTCACGTGCTTTTACATTCCCTTTTCTATTTAGTAGTTTTGGTGTTCGTAGGGATCATGTTTTATTCATTCCATATTTGAAACAAAAATTAGAGAAGGGACATTTTATATTCAAGGTTGGTTTGAAGATGTTGCAGAACAATTTTTGCTATTTTCAAGTGAATTTTCTTTTTGATGAAATAACATATTTGCACAGAAGAGAGTTAGGATAAGGTCTAAGGAGGAGTCTCTGCCAGTAAATGACGAGTTGGAACATCTGCCGGCTGTACATCCCTTGGGCGGTAGAGGGTTATGTGATTATTATTTCCCAGGTGCAACAGTTTCATTATTCAGGTTTATCAGGAAGTGATAAAGCAAGTTCAGCTGAGCAAAAGTGAAACTCAAACAATAACTCAAAGGGTTCATCAAATGGCATGGAGTGTATCTTTGCTTGAGGCTGACTGATGGTCACAGGGTTGTAGCCAAATATGTCTCATAAAATTTTCTCTTCCTCAGCAAACACCTCTGACTTTTATTGTAGGTTTTATATACAAAGCTTGAAGAATGTCTTGCTTCCAAGTTTGTAAATTTAACTTAATTAAGCAGCCATGCTTTTCGCAGCATACGTTTTCAACTAACCCACACTTTAATCCTGATTTCAGTATCCGTATCTTTAGTACCTCTAGACAATAATCAATATTTTTCATGATAACATATAATAGGTCACCAAAAGATCTTCTCTGGGAAAAAAAAATGACACTTGCCACACATCTCCTAAATACTTAGTAAATCACTTTCAGCAAAATTCACCTTTGCAGAAAATTTCTCCAAACAACTCAGTTTGATCATTATAGTATTTCTTATATCAGTTTCTGCATTAAGGAGAATTTTCTTGAACACATATAGAATTACAATGAATCAAAGCTCCCATGAGTGTGAAGAATAAGAAACAGAGCTGATATATTACATACATACAATGGAAAACTACTCAGCCATAAGAAAAGATGAAATTATGCAATTTGCTGCTATAAGATGGATCTGGAGAATATCATGCTGAGTGAAATGAGTTAGAGGGAAAGAAATGGACACAAAATGATCTCACTCTGGAACTGGGATAGCCCTTGCCCTCTCTGACCCATCCCAAGGCCTGGTGGCCCCGCCCACGAACTGCCTCAGGGCTCTCAGCTATGATGCAGAGACTCAGAAGCACAGGGGAGAGCTGCCATCCGGCTCTCCCCTAGCTCAGCTGACCATGAGGCTCCCAGGAGGCAAGATGGGTTTTGGGTGGTGGCTCATCACCTCTGTAGGGCCTCGGAAGCAGCTGGATGAGACTCACTCACCGTAATAGCCACCGTTTTCGTGGTCCGAACCCCACAGCTCATCAGAAACCACACAAGAGAGAAGCTGATCTCAAGACCAGCTCAGAGCAGCTGAGTTCGAGCCCAGGTAGGCGGTTCTCAGAGGCAGAAGTCACCGGGTGTTCCTGGAGATGGAGCTGGGGTCCCCATTCCCCTCTCTGACCCATCCCAGAGGTCTGGTGGCCTCGCCCATGAACTGCCTCAGGGCTCTCGGCCATGGCACAGAAATTCAGATGGACGGGGAGCACTGTCTCCAGCTCTCCAATAGTTCAGCTGATCATGAGGCTCACAAGAGGCAAGATGGGTTTTGGGAGTGGCCTCATCACCTCTGTAGGGTCTCAGAAGCAGCCGGATGAGACTTGCTCACCATAATAACTGCCATTTTTGTGGCCTGGACCCGTACATCAAACTAGTGGAACGAATCATGTTACAGAATATATTACACCTACAATGTGTAAGAAAGGGAAGTGAGAAGTAGAGAGAGAGGAGAGAGAGAGAAAGGGAGATAGAGATAAAGAACCTGCCATGGAGGAATGCTGGGGGGGAAGGGGAAGGGAGGTGGGGACATTGGTGATGGGAGATGGGCAGGGGTGGAGGGATGGGTCTTGGAACACTGTGGAACCAAAATTCAAACATGAACATCTTGTAATTATATAGTTAACGGTAGTATAATAAAATATTTTTTAAAAAATACAATCTCACTCATACACAGGATATAAAGAAACATAGCAGAGGAATAATTAATGCCAAAACACTATAGACAGCCAGATGATAATCCAATGATAGGGCATTTACCTTGCACATGGCTGGCCCGGTGCAATTCCCATCATCCTATATGGTCAGTCAAGATCCACAAGGAGTAATTCCTGAGTACAGAGCAAGGAGTAACTCCTACATCTCCAGGTGTGACCCAAAAAACACAACAAAAGGGTTCAGGTGGGGGTGGGGAGCAATCAATAGAAACGAAGAGCAGGAAAATTTATCCTTAATGGGAAGTTTTCCAATGAGGGGCAGAGGGAAAGAGGTCAGATAGGTTAGGGATGAAGCCAGTATGACAATAAGAGGAAAATGGTCACCCTGGACCAGAACTAGGTGCTGAAGGGAGGTAAAGCGACATGCTGAATACCCTATCCGTAATACTATTGTAAACCACAGTACCTAAAGCAAAAAGTAAGGAAAGGGAAAAAAAGGAAAATAGTGCTAGCTATGGAGACAGGCTGGGGGCAGGAGAGAAACCGGGGTCATTGCTGAAGACAAGTGTAGCCTGGTGAAGGGAACAGTGTTGGAGTGGTGTAGACATAAAAGCTCAATCACAAATAACTGTAACTTTGTAATCATAGTAATTCAACACTTTAAAAAAAACAGGGAGCTGAATTGACCATTTTCAATATAATTTAACTAAGAATACTGGTGGTGGGATGGGTGCTAGAACACTGAATGAAACCCAATCATGAACATCTTTGTAATTGCTATTTCACAGTGGTAATGATTATTTGTGAGAACAGAAATGATCTTTTTTCATAATCCTCTGGAAGTAAAAATTCTTTCTCCTATCAACCTTATACCTTATAGCACTAATTCATATCCAATTCATTAGGGAATAAATCATCAGAAAAATGGCTAAATGATTTATTATATTACTTGTTGCAAGACACCTAAAAGCCTAAAAGCCTCTGCATCTGCCCTGGATTGCCTCCTGCAGATCACTTTGTAGATAGGGGGTAGTTTAAATGTGGCAGTTTATCTGACCATGTATTCTGTACTGGCTGGTATAAATATTCTCTCATGCTACCACAACCATCGTGGGACTAGCTAGATCTTACCAGCATATTTGCCTGGCCACGTTGGATCTCTAAGTAATTAGACCAGAGAGAAATGTTGTTTGCCTCCAAGCAAGCAAGCATAGCTCCCCTGATAACTCAAAGGCAACTAAAATACAAAACTGCCGTGAAGTAGACGAGAGACTCTTGTGAAGGCTTGGAGAAATATTTAACTGGCATTAGTATAGTCTTTGGTACAGAGGCATGCCATATTAGAAACCCCCTTCTCTACCCTATAAAGGCATTGCCAGGCAGATCTTGGCTCAAAACATTAGCATATAATGGGCCTAGGTGAGGTGCTGGGAGAAATTACCTGAGGGCATTTGACCCTTCCTGCTTCCCATAATAGTGGGAGGTCTGAGTTGCAGGGGTATAAAACCAGCCTGTTCCTCCTCTTCTCTGTTTTTGGGGGCTCTCTCTTTTTGGGGCTTGCACTCTTCTTAGAGTCTTGTCTTTGTCTCCTCTCTACAGGGCCTTAACATGTGGTGGCCGCCATCTTGGCCTACACGTGGCTGGTGTTCTAGCCGGGAATCCTAAGCACCGGTTTTCCTATTGCTAATTTGTATGCCTGAACCAGTGATAAGTAAAGCCTTTTTAAAACTGCATCAGATTCCTGAGTCTTCATCCATTCCCTGCTGGCCGGAGGTAGAAGGGAACTCGCTTCCCGGCACTGTCGGGCACCCCGGCGGCTTCCCAACATCTGGCATCCCTGGGTGGGCGCTTAACCACAGCGGCCCCCAGTTAAAAAGGGTTATTCCCTGTGTTAGGCTTATTATGGAGAGCTGGAACAGGTGCCCGATGGGGAATTGGACGAGGTATGTGAATCACTGCACCACACTGCTCCAGCATGTCTCGACCCCATAAAGTTAAAGGCATCGGGGCTATATAAGGCTGGACCATGGCTACGTTCCCTTCAGGGTCAATACATGGCAGCCATCTCATACTCTGTCAGAGAAGAGAAGAGGAGATATTGCCTACCCTCGCTCAGGCTATGGGACACTTTCTTTAGGGGCCCAGTTTGAGGGCCAAAACTTGGTGGAGAGTATGGATATGTCTGCCCCTGTATTCAACATGCCTTTGAATTTCCTTTTATAAATTTCAATGGGTATAATCGGCCACTTGGCCTGAAAAATTCTGGTAGTGTACCCAACTAGATTGTTAGCAGGTGGCTGGTGGGCTTGGTTCTGTGTGGCTGTATAACCAACAATGAAGTTGGCTATTGCCTGGTCATTTACCTATTTGTAATCTCCAAAATTGCTGAAAATGGGCATATATATATATATATATATATATATAATATATAAATATATATATATATATTTCATGATAAAAAGTTACTCCATTTGCCTTTACATTGACTCCATTATTGTACTACTATTAATATAGTAGTTTGTGTTTAAAAAGACACATTTTTATCCTGGAAAGGTACCAAAGGCTCATGTGGGTGGCACAAAATAGAAGAACAGAAGAAAAAGATAAAAACAGAAAGTGAAACATGGGCTAAAGTCAACTGTCCTTCTGCATCCTTGACTAACAGTGAATGAGAAACAGCAGAATTTACGTCATTTCAGCTTTAATCCACATTTTCTAATTTACTTTCAGAAAAGTGTAGAAGAAAATGAGTTTGGGGTAGGTTCAACTAATGGACTAATGCTAAGATTTCTTTTTAATATCAAAGTTACATGTTGTTAAAAGTCACAGGTTCTGTTTAAGAAGAAAAATATTGAGTTGTAGCGTGTAGAAAAGGACCACAATCAAGTGAAACTTCAATAAAAGGAAGAACTGGTGCTATTAACATTTTTAAGCAAATTTACTATTTTGTTGTTGGTTTATTGTTGGTTCAAGTACTATAAAATGTCAAGGGGACAGCTTATCATTCTTTTTTATTAAACATTTTATTATACCACCGTGAGATTACAACGTTGCTCATGTTTAGAGGTTTCAGTCACATAGTGTTCCAGCACCCCACCCTCCACCAGTGCCCATTTCCCACCACCAATGTCCCCAGTTCCCCCTCCCCCCCCATAGCCTGCCTAAATGGCAGATTCTTTATCTCTTTTCTCTCTCCCTCTCTCTCTTTTCCTTCTCTTACACATTGTGGGTTGCACTACATACACTTAGAAACCATCATGTGCATTTTTTACCTGTATTTAATGCTCAGTTCTAGGTTGGTATTAGCCCTTTCGACCTTTATTCACACATGTTCCCTTCTCTGTCTTACCTAACCTCTGACTCCCACATTTGTGGTAATTTCCACTTTTGGTAAGACCACCTGATATATTTATGTCATGCAAATAAATGCAGTCATTCTATATCTCTCTCTTTCCTTCTGACTAATTTCACTCAACATGATCCTTTCCATGACCATCCATTTATAGGCAAATTTCATAACTTCATTTTTCCTAACAGCTGCATAGTATTCCATTGTGTAGATGTACCACAGTTTCTTTATCCAGTCATCAGTTCTCTGGCATACTGGGTTGTTTCCAGGTTCTGGCTATAGAATGTGCTGCTATGAAAATAAAAGTGCAGATGGTGTTTCCACTGTGTTTTTGGCTTCCCAGGGTATATGTGGATAAAATGGCACACATTATCAAAATTCTTGTGCCATCCTATAACGAAACTTATTCCCTCCTCCTTTCCTTCTACAACCCTTTCTTTACCTCTGATACCCACCAGGATTTTCATAAAGTCTAGGTCATCTTTTTTTTGGCCAATTTGTTAATTTACATACTCCATACACCTAAAACCCTCTTGTAGTTGTCTTTTACTTCCTCATTTCTCTTAGCATAATCACCTAAAATTCCATCTGTTTCATCCCAAAAGGCACAACTGCAGTTTGTTTTAATGACAGAGTAGTATTCCACTGAACCTGTGTACACAGTTTCTTTGTTCGTCATTCATTGATGAACATTTAGATTGAGTCCATACTTGGGTTACTGTGGAATATGCTTCTGTGGACATAGACTGGTAAGTATCTTTTCAAAATAGTGTTTTAGTATCTTTCAGACAAATACCACATGTGGTGATTTAACTCAATAGAGCCAATCAGATCAGCACATTTGACTTCCATTCCAGCAGGATCATTTGCAAAGATGGGGCAGAGAGTGACTGTCCGTGTGGCAAGTGAGACTCTCAACACCACTCACCAAGGGAATCAGCTCTCCACTTTCTCGGAACACAATTTCTGTTCTTCAGTATGGGTCCTTGGTTCCAGACCATGTGAGCTATTGTTTAAATTAATAGGTACATTAAGAACACTTAGCAGGTGTATTAAGAGAAATGGCTGACATATTGACATAGCTGTGGCCACAGAGAGATAAGCAGCTTTAATGTACAGCATTAAAGTCAGGGTAATCTCCTATTCAATTCCTAACAGGACTCTTCCTGCCTAGATGTGCTTTTGCAGCCTTATTTGTCTAAACTATGCTAAACTTGTTTTATCCAGAGAACTCTCCCTGACCTTGGATTTTTATAAAGAGGATAATTTCCCAAGACTGAGGAGTGGTATTATGGGTAAAATAGTATTTCCATTTTGTTTCAATTTTTTAAGTAAGCACCAGAGAATTTTCCATTAAGGCTGTCCCAATTTACATTCCCATTTGGTGTGGAATTTCTTGTTTGTGTGGTTCTTGAATGCTCTTGGAATCAGTAATTATTGATGTGATAAATGCACTAAATTATGAGAATTTGGAGTTGGGCTATCTCTGTTTATCTTTTGAAGCAAATTTTGATTGAAAAATTCAAGCAATTATGTCTATAATTAAAAAAGCTTACTAAGGACCCAACAAATCACTTACTAATTCAATTTGCCATTCAATGTATTGCAGTTTTGGAAGATTTATATATCGCTTTCCTATACCCTAATAGTCAAGGTAGGTCTGGAGGGATGATGGGACTTACAACTTGAAATTTACAACTGTCCAGAAAATTACATAGACAGGTTTGTTTTATAAAATTATAATCCCATAAAAAAACAGAATGCAGTAATTATTAAAGAATATATTAAAATGTAGATAACCATTATTGATATGCATTTGGAATTGGGAATATATGCTGTATGAGTAAAATAAAAGAGGGCAACAAGTAAAGGGAATGAATTAGAGTTAGGTTTGAATTAGTATGGATCCAGGAAATATCAAATGGGGGACGTCCCCATAGCACTGAGTGAGCTTTTAGATTTGGAATCTGAATGAAAGACTAAGGATGACTCCACGTGTTTATATCTCAACAACAAAGACAAATAGTATCATTTGGAAAATTAGGTAGAGATACTTAGTTTACAAAAGAAATTTATAAATTTGACTTAAGTATCATTTTGTCTGCATTTCCTGTAGTTAGTCAATGTTAAGTAGATAACTGAAAATTCAGGACTCTGAAAGTCTGGGAACTAATATAGAAGTAGACCATAAACACAGATGTGATTGAATAGTTTAATCATAAAATATCTCATATTTATGCATTTAGATTACTAATTTATATCTGTATTTCTCTACTAGATTTTTGAGACGGTTCAAAGCATGAAATTGTTTTACTACATCTCTATATTCACAGTGGCTGAAAGAGCATCTGTGCTTTAGTACATGATAAACAAATAAATATGCTATAATTCTTCCCCTGAACCCTTTGAGCAAGGCAGAAATTGTTAATTATTGGTCTGGTGATATTGGTCATTTACAGCTAATATCAATTCTGCCTAATCAAGATCTACACCGTAATAGCTGTATAATATCTATATTACTATCCCAGGAGTTAGGGATTATTGTTCCTACTTTACTACTTAGTAATATTTGATTCATATTTGAATTAATATTTGAAATGTTTAGAAAGTTTTATGATAATGAAGCAACAATAACGATAGGTAAGCTTTACACCCGCCTTGGCTATCCAGCTCCTAAATAATCTTTCATTGCCATTTTTTTCATAACTTTCAAAATAGGGTAATACACCCTATTTTGAAAGTTATGCAAAAAGGTTTAGATGAGGCTCTAGATTATTGAAAATATTTTATTTTTTTAAGTATTTTATTATACCACCATGAGATATACAAATAAAAAAGATATACAATTAAAAAGTTCATGTTGGAAAAATGAAGTTATAAAATTTGCCTATAAATGGATGGACATGGAGAAGATTATGTTGAGTGAAATTAGCCAGAAGGAGAAAGACAGATACAGAATGACTGCATTTATTTGCATGGCATAAATATATATGTACATATTATGATACCAATATCCAAGGTCAAGTGAAACATATATCAGGAGGTCTTGTCAAAGGTGGAAATTATCACAAA
>JAJIBD010010225.1:0-41275 GCA_021461705.1 Cryptotis parvus | reverse complement strand
CTCCTGGGCTTCTTCAGAGGCTGGACCAGGCAGGCTGCTGAGAGAGAGAAAGAAAAAGCAGGTTATGACTGAGCCGTCTCCTCCAGTGCAGATGGCAGGCACCCAGCAGAGCCCAGGAAGTCACCACGTGGTCTTAGTCGCTGGCTCTAGGCAGCCTCAGCTCACACAGAGGACTTAGGAAGGAGGGCACGTCAGTTGGGGAGGCTCCAGAGAGGCCCATGCTCTGCAGATCTAAGATTGGGTTCTCAAGGGCCCTTAGAGCAGAGGGTTCTAGGGTCAGAGAGACACCCAGTGGGCAGCGGGGAGGCTTTTGCACACAGGAGACGTAGGTTGGATCCTCAACTCTGCACGGTGCCCTGAGGACCACCGCTGAGTAGCCCCAGCTTTGCCTGTTGGCCACTGCCGCCCTAAAAAGGGGGCACAGAGAGATAGTACAGGGGTTAAGGTGCTTTCCTTGCATGCAGCTAACCCCAGTTCAATCCTGGCATCCAGACCCCAACTCAGGGCTTCTGAACCATCCAGGAGTAAGTTGTGAGCACTGATGGATGAGGTCCAAATAAAACAAAAACAAAAACAAATCAAAGGCGGAGAGACTCACAGGAGACTGTCTCTTTAGGTTTTGTTTTTGGGGCAACACCCAGGGATGTTCAGGGGTTACTCCTGGTTTTGCACTCAGGAATCACTCCTGGTGGTGCCTGGGACCATATGGGATGGCAGGGATTGAACCTGGGTTGGTCGGTGGTGCAACGTCAGCACCTTCCCCGTTCTATCGCTCCAGTCCCGTGACTGTCTCTTTCAAAGGTTCCCTCCATGCTGCCCTCAGAACCTTTTGCCAACAACACATTTGGGGGGGGGGGATAAGAAAGATCTTTTCTCCCCTCTGCTGGTACCTCTGGGCTTGGCCTGCTGCGGCCTGCCGATGGCCCCACAACAGCCTTCCCGGGCCTGCCTGCTCTCACTGGCACCAGGCACAGGGGCTGAGCTGCAGACTGGAGAAGGTGGGCTCTATCAAGAACTCAGGGGCTCTATCAAGAGCCCCACTGCAGACCTGTGAGAGACAGGACAGATGCCTTTCCTGGCTGGCCACGCACTACGAGGGCCAGCCCACATCCTAGCTCCAGAGTTCTGAGATTTGGACACACTGAGGCCAGGCTTGGGGTGGGGGCCTGTGGGTTTTGGCTGATCGAGGTTGCCCCGTCCCATCTTCTCACTCTCCTTCAGGGGAGGACCAGGTGTGCCCACCCTCAGCACTCTCAGGCCACAGCCTCTGCCCTGGTCATCCCATGGCCCTGAGGACCATGCAAGGGGCAGCCCCAGGGGCCCTCCCACGCACGATGCCCTTCCAGATATTCTCATGCCCACTTGGCTGTGGGGGAACCAGCCTCACCCATTTCACAGAGCTGGTGAGTGATGCCCAAGGTTCAGCCTCAGGCTCCAAGTTCAGGGCTGCAACGCCACGAGGTCACCCCTTCCTGGGGTCTGCCCTGTCCATCTCAGCAGATCTATGGGAAGTGACGGCAGACAAAGGGGGCGCCTCTGTGGGACCCCACTTCCACCCAGGACTCAGAGCCCAAGGCCAGGCCCCTTCTGCTCACAGTTCCCCTCTGCATGGAGTTGGGCACGTGTCCCTGCAGCTGCTCAACAGTCAATTTACCCCAGTGTCCAGGCTCTCAAGCTAAGCCCCCACATCTCCAAAGGTTCACAAAGGTCCCAGGATCCAATTTGTGGTGATGCCAGTCGAGATCTGTCAGAACCCCTTGGGGCTGACCCAAGACCTATCCAGCCCCTCCCAAGCCAAATGCAAATGGTTGTTAGGAAGGTTTGCTCCCAGAAGGTGTTTCCTGGCCCCCTGCACAGGGCCCTGCCTTGGGGTTCGGAGGCTGGAGGGGGCCCTTTGGGGATCTGCACAGGGAGGGAGTCTGGGATCAGGAGCTGTCCTGGGCTTGTGGGTGCTGGTGTGCTGTGCAACAGTAAGTGAGATGTCTGTCGGGGAGAATGGCCTGACCCGGCCGGGCTTCAGGGACTTGCCCAGACCCCCCCCTGGCCCCCTCTATACTCAGCAATTTCTCCCTCCACACCTCTTGCCCCAGGAAGTCCTTCTTGGGCCCCTTGAGCTCAGAGGTCCACAGGCCCAGCAACCTTAGGTGGACGCAAGCTGCAGCGGTGTTTCCAGGCAGACACACACAGAGGCCACACAGCTACACAGTCCAGGCAGACACACACACAGAGGCCACACAGCTACACAGTCCAGGCAGACACACACAGAGGCCACACAGCTGCACAGTCCAGGCAGACACACACAGAGGCCACACAGCTACACAGTCCAGGCAGACACACACAGAGACCACATGGCCACACAGCCGGGGCTCTGGGCTGAGCCTCATTTCTCCCCACAGTGCAGGCTAAAGCCTTAATCCCTTACACAAAGCCCACTGAATCCTTCCTTGGGGAAGGGGAGCACAAATTGACTTATTCCACTGAGCCAAAGAGACTTCTCCCAGGCTTCCCCTCTCCCTTCCTGCAGCCCCAGAGACTCCAGAGGTGGGGCCATGCAGGCCTCAGCTGCCAACCCAGAGAACAGCAGGGTAATACCACCGTTGGCTGCCTGAGCACACACACGTTTGGGGCAAGGTTCCCAACCCACCTGCTGCTTTGCTCTGGATGGGGCATGTGGCCCCAGAGGTGAGCTCCCTTAGAAGGGTACCGTCCATCTGGGGTTCACTTGGCCTCAAACTCAGGGGAAGAGGACAAAGGCCCCATAATCTCTTTACCCACTTGCCCCGGCCTGATCCAGGGACCCTTCTGGCTAGCGGGAAACATTTGCAAACTCCCCTTGATAGAGTCAGGCTCGGGAGACTGTTCAGGATTAGCAGGAACCTCATCCAGCATTAGTTTAATCTCTGGCACCTCAGGGTGCTGCCAGCATTGTGGGGAACAGCCCTTGAGGCCCCATATACCTCTGTGGCCATGTGGGGGCTGTGAACACAAATCTTCCTGTTCTCACAGGAACCAGCTGGTCCAAATGGCCCAGTGCTGCCTGGAGCAGCCCCAGGTTCCCTGAGCACTGTTTGGGTGTCCCGTCCAACACAGACATCCATGCCAGCTGACAGCAGGGTAGCCTCAAGCTTGGGGACCAGAGCAACAGTACCAGGGAGGGCATTTGCCTTGCACACAGTTGACCCAGGTTCAATCCCGGGAACTCCATATGGTTCTGTGAGTCTCAGCAGGAGTAATTCCTGAGTGCGGAGCCAGGAGTAAGCCCTACATGGTGTACCTCCCCACCCCATTCCCCAAAAAAAAAAAAACAGAAGCTGCTGATTGTGGGGTTTTAGGTACTTATAAAAGAGATCACTGTATCACTGTCTTCACTGTCTTCCCGTTCATCATCGATTTGCTCGAGCGGGCACCAGTAACATCTCCATATGACCTGTCTCATGCTAGTAGAGCCCAAGGGCACCTGCTTGCTCCAGGAACATAAAGAGCCTCAAACCATTCCATCAGGTTGTGGGAATGAGGTCTATAATTGTTACTGGTATTTGGCATATCAAATACAACACGGGTAGCTTGCCAGGCTCTGCCATGCGGGTAGCATACTCTTGTAGTCATCTCGAAATCCAGCATTTATTGATGAACCGCCTGCGCGAGCCAGGCTGTGATAGGCTGGTCTGCTGGGTGGAGTTCTGATGAGAGGGAAGACTGGATGTGGAAAGTGGAGGTCCCCATGGAGTGGGGGGAGTCGTCTGGCTTGTTGTGAGGCTCTGCTGGGTGGTGGACCATGGCTAGAACCCGCCATCCCTCATGGGCGCCTTGTGAGTGGCTGGGCACAGGGAGAGCCAGTAGTAGATCTGCCCTATATCTGCTTCACAGATATGGGGCAGAAGAGATCAACCTAGTTAAATAATCATCTGAGATCATCCTGGTGTTCAGAGGTTAGTAGGCCTGTCCTGGCAATGCTCAGGAGTTACTCCTGCCTCTGTGCTCAGAAGTGACCATCGGTGGTATTGAAGAACCCATATGCAGTGCAGGAGATTGAATCTGGACCAGCCGCTACAAGGCAAGCACCCTCCCACTGTACTATCTCTCCTGTCTGTCTGATAGTTTTTAAAGTTCCTGGCCTTATGTTCAGGGATTTTACACAGGTGAGCCTCATGTATGTGAGTGAAACCAAGGGCATGGTCATAATCTCCATAGGGAGGCCAGTGGTACTGAGGAACTTCAGTCCATATCATGTGACAGGAGGGTCATACAGAGACTTAAGAGAATATTTGTAACAGGTTTATTCAAAATAACCCCAAATTGGAAGCAAGGCCAGAGTCCATATAGGACAGTCACACACTGAAATACTACTCAGCCACCAAAAAGAACCAACTGCAACACCTACCACCACAAGAACATATCTCAAATACCAGAATTGAGAGCCAGGTGATATGGTGTTGGGGTAAGGATGCTGGTCTTGCATGCGTCCAATCCTGATGGATCCCCAGCACCACATGGCTCCCTGGACGCCACTTGATGTAGTCCAGAAGTCCCCTAAACACTACTGGATATGCCCCTGGCGATCCCTGATACCATCCAAGCAGCATCTAATCTTTGGGGGTTCTCACATTGAACATCTGGCTCGGTCCAATAATCTCCAGTAGCACCCTGGGCTCCTGAGCATCATTTTCAAGCCCAACCCCCCCATTACCTCCCCAAAAACTTGAAAAATAAATGGTGTGAGAAAGCAGCCAGGAACAAAGTACATATGAAATGATTTCATCTATGCGAAAATCCCAGATGGACAAAACTAATCTTGGTGACAGAGATCAGAATAGTAGGGAGAGGGGAAGCAGAAGGAGGTGTGAAAGAATTTTCTGGAAGTCAGAGACTGGCACATATTCAGAAGAACAAGAACAACAAGTGCTGGCGTAGATGTGGGGAAAAGGGGGACACTCATCCATTGTTGGTGGGAATGCCAGCTGGTACAGCCTTTCTGGAAAACAATATGGACATTCCTCCAAAGACTAGAAATTGAACTCCCATTTGACCCAGCCATACCACTCCTGGGAATCTACTCTGGGAAACCAAAAATACGCAGCGGAAACACCATCCCTACTTTTATGTTCATAGCAGCATTATTCACAATAGCCAGAATCTGGAAGCAACCAGAGTGCCCGAAAATCGATGACTGGATAAAGAAGCTTTGGTACATCTACACAATGGAATACTATGCAGCTGTTAGAAAAAATGAAGTTATAAAATTTGCCTATAAATGGATGGACATGGAGAAGATTATGTTGGAGTGAAATTAGCCAGAAGGAGAGAGAGCAGATACAGAATGACTGCATTTATCTGCATAACATAAATATCTATGTACATATTATGATACCAATATCCAAGGTCAAGTGAAACATATATCAGGAGGTCCTTTCAAAGGTGGAAATTATCACAAATGTGTGGGAATCAGAGGCTAGGTAAGACGGAAAATGGAACAGTGTGCTAACAATTGTCGAGGGTACTAATGCCAACCTAGAACTGAGCATTAGAGGCAAAAAGATACACATGACAACCCTTTAATGTATGTTCTGTAATCCATAGTCTGGAGGGAAGGAAAAGAGAAAGAGAGAGAAATGGAAATAAATAAAGAACCTGCCATGGAGGAGGGCTGGGGAGGGGGGAGGGAACCGGGGACGTTGGTGGTGGGAGATGGGCACTGGTGGCGGAATGGGTGCTGGAACACTGTATGACCAAAACCCAAATATGAACTTTTTAATTGTATATCTTTGTAATTATAAAAATAAAAAATTACAGTAAAAAAAAGAATTTTCTGGAAGGTATGACACAAACATTCTGTACCTTGATTTGGGTTGTAGGTATATGGACAATTATCTTTTGGGAAGTGGGGTGTGGGCGGTGGGTCCTAAGTAGTGGTCAGAAGGTTTCGGGGCTCACCAGCACTTCTGGACCAATGAGGACCTACCAATTGCATTATTTCCTCATGAGCAATTGTCAAAGTCATCACTGGTCATTGAAGGCTGAAAGCAAATTTTGCCCCAAAGTTGATGGAACATGTCAATATAAGTAAGGTTAATAGCATGTATTTATAAGCCTTATCATTAGCTTAAATATTTATTTTGAAGTCATAGTAAATTATGAAAAGTATAAAACCAGCACAAATAATTCTCTTTATCCTTTACCTGAATTCTTCCATAATCAACATAGGTGATTATGTTACTGTTATTTCTCCATTGGTATATGTATAGAATCGGGGTTTACTCTAAATCAGTTTGAGTAGTTTTAAAATATACTTACTCCCTTACCTCAAAGATATGTCTTTTTTTTTTTTTTTTTGGGCCACACCGGCAATGCTCAGGGGTTTCTCCTGGCTCTGCACTCAGGAATTACTCTTGGCGGTGCTCGGGGACCATATAGGATGCCAGGGATCGAACCCGGGCCGGCATGGGCGGCCGTGCAAAGCAAGCGCCCTACCCACTGGACTATCGCTCCGCCCCCAATGTCTATTTTTTAAGCTTAAGGATTTTTCTTGTCTCTGTTATCAAAATTGGGATATTAACATTGCTAAAAGATCAATTGATAAAAGACCAACTATAGGAGATCTAGGGAAAAATGGATAAAACACCTGATCTAGGGACAAAGAGAGTACAGCAGGTAAGGGTGCTTGCTTTGCATGCAGCTAACATGGGTTCAATCCCTGGTACCCCATGTTATCCCCCCAAGCGTCTCCAGGAGTGATCCTTGAGTGCAGAATCAGGAGTAAGTCCTGAGCACTGCTGGATAAGCCCCCCTCCGAATTTTTTTAAAAAATTTTTTTAAAGAATCTGATCTATACAATTCTTACTTGAATTTTACCAATGGGCCCAATCAAGTCCTTTATTTAAATGAAATTTTTTTTGGTTGTTGTTTTTTTCCTGGTGTCTGTGATTGGATCCAGGATCATGAGCTGCATTTAGTTGTCATGTTTTTTTTTTTAATATTTTTTAGTCTGATTTAATTTGGAATCGTTCCCAGAATTCCGCTGTCTTCCATAAGCCTGACATTTGCGAGGTGCTCGGCTGGTGAGCTGCGTGAATGTCCCTGGCTCTGCCTGCAATGCTTCTCTGGGGTCCCTCCTCCGGGTGCTGGATGGCCCCAGGTCTGTCGTTCTGTGACGAGTGGCTCTAGCGCAGACCCCGGGGTCACTGCTACTGTTACTATTCTTTCCCTTTATACTAAGAAGTATTTGAGGGGGATCTTAATTTTGATCTGGTCCTCAAAGTATTCATCAGACTTGTCACCACTACTTTTAGCACATTCTGTTAACCTTGCCTGGTACAAGTATTACCAGGATGGTAGCCAAATGGAATTTCCTAGCCCTGTAATTCCCTCTTTATGTGACTTCTACTCTGAGAGTTTCTTCCTTTCTCCATTCATTATATTGATACGGACACATAGATCTTTATTCTTTTTAATGGGCTATAATTCATTCCTGTCACTATCTTGGTGCTTAAATTATCCAAGATTAGGCCAGTGGGAGCCCCTTCAAGCTAGCCCTTGTGTTCTCCTGACATTTCCCCATTATCCTTTGAGCATTTCCTTATGTCCAGATTCAGTGTGTGCTTGCCCTGCGATCAAGCGGCCCTGGTGAATTTAGCAGAGGAGTCAGATGCCAGAGCACACCCTACCAGATACAATATCACATATCTATGTACGTATCTGCAGGGGTACAGTCCCACCTGCCCCCTTTCTCTCGGCCATGTTTGCAGCTCACTTCTCCAACAGCAAGAAAGCAGGAGCCATGATTGCCGTATTCGCTCACTGGTGCAAGTCTAGAATACACAGAAAATGGTTCTGAACTGCTAAACCTAATGGGGCCAGGGATACAGCTCAGCAGGAGAGAGCTTACCTTTGGTGTGGGAGGCCCTGAGTCCCGTCCCCAGCACCAACACCAGGACCAGCACCAGCACACACACACACACACACACACACACACACACACACACACACACACACACACACCCCAAATCTACTAACAAAAATTCTGTAATTGGGGCTGGAGGCGACAGCACAGAGGGTAGGGCATTTGACTTGCATGCGGCCAACCAGGGTTCCATCCCCGGCATCCCATATGGTCCCCCGAGTACCGCCAGGAGTAATTCCTGAGTGCAGAGCCAGGAGTAACCCCTGAGCATTGCTGGATGTGACCCAAAAAGCGAAAAAAAAAAACCCCAAAACCCTGTAATCCATTTTTAGCCTTTGTGGGAGCATATGTCATCAAAATATCATGTTCAAAACTTCCTTTAAAAATGAAGGTGGGATGGGCCAGAGCGATAGCCCAGTGGGTAGGTCGTTTGCCTTGAACGCGGCCGGCCTGTGCCGACCTGGGTTCGATCCCCGCATCCCATATGGTCCCCCGAGCACTGCCAGGAGTAATTCCTGAGTGCAGAGCCAGGAGTAACCCCTGAGCATTGCCGGGTGTGACCCCCCTAAAAAAAGCAAAAAAAAAATGAAGGTGGGGGCCAGAGCGACAGCACAGTGGGTAGGGTGTTTGCCTCACACACAGCCGACCTGGGTTCGATCCCTGGCATCCCATATGGTCCCCCGAGCACCACCAGGAGTAATTCCTGAGTGCAGAGCCAGGAATAACCCCTGAGCACCACCAGGTGTGACCCAAAATGCAAACAAAACAAAGAAAAAAAATGAAGGTTAGCATGAGGTCGGAGTGATAGTACAGCAGATAGGGTACTTACCTTGTACATGGCCAACCCGGGTTCAATCCTTGGCATTCCATTTAGTTCCCTGAGCACTACCAGAAGTGACTCCTGAGCACAGAATCAGAAGTAAGCCCTGGGCACAGCCTGGTGTGGTAAAACAAAACAAAACAGAAAACATGAAGGTGGACCCTGGGAATGCATCTCAGGGCAGAGCATTGGCTTGTTTGCATGTGTGAGACTATAGGTTTTATACCTGGCCAACACCACAAACTAACAAGCAGGCAATAAATGAATGAATGAATGAATGAATATATGAATCAATGAATGAATGAATAATAAATAAATAATAAATTACCTCCCTTTGACTATGTTTTTTTATCCACTTCAATGTGGCTGCTTTCCCTGGGGAAATGGTCTATATCCCATTTTAGAGATTTCTGCCATCCTTTATTATAGTTACTGATGATGTAAAGCATTACATGGTTCCAAATATCTCTCCTACACAAACAAGTTAAGCTCAGGTAAGTAGTCTAAGTAGTCACATCCTTTCTTTCTTTTTTTTTTTTTTTGCTTTTTGGGCCACACCCGGCAATGCTCAGGGGTTTCTCCTGGCTCTGCACTCAGGAATTACTCCTGGTGGTGCTCAGGGGACCATATGGGATGCCGGAAATCAAACCCGGATCGACTGCTTGCAAGGCAAACGCCTTACCCGCTAGACTATTGCTCCAGCCTTAGAGACACATTCTGTACTTAGATTGTTCTCACTTCACTTGCATCCTGGACTCATAGTGGCTAGAGAGATTAGCTTCCTTTTGTTAAGGTTTGCATTTATTATTAAAGGATCATACATGCAGAGAAAATGGTGTCCAAGTTTGGGACTCCTGGTGGCTAGGGATGTTGGATTCATCAGTTCAAGGAGACTTGGATGTGTACGAATAAGCTCATGTCAGACTTACCCCCTGGAGTCTGCTCCTGTTGATCTATTTACCCGCTTGCTGGTGTTTCATTCATGCTCTTTAGCATCCCCCTTTTTAAAGTATTTTATTATACCACTATGAGATATGCAATTACAAAGATGTTCATAGATGTTCATATTTGGGTTTGGTCATACAGTGTTTCAGCACCCATCTCTCCACCAGCGCCCATCTTTAGCATCTCTTTGCTGAAGCGCATCACCATGTTTTTATCCATTTTATGTTTGATGAGAATTTGGATAATTCTAGATTCTTTTTAAGCCTAGTGCTCCCATTTATGTTGCTATTTTGGCCCAGAGGGGTGGAATTGCTGGGTTCTAGTAAGACACTGGCGACCTTCCCATCAGCCATGTAGAAGAGTTCCAGTTGCTCACCATCAACACCTGTTTGTTTGCTTGATAGCACATCCTTCCTTTACAGGTTGTATTTGGACACCAGGACACCGTGTTTGAATTAACAACTCCTTATATCCCCTTCTACTATCTTTTATTTTCTTCACTTGATCACTTGACATCCCGTCATTTGTCGATTTGCTTGAGCGGGCGCCAGTAAAGTTTCCATTTGACCCTATCACATGCCAGTGTAGCCACCTTGAGATGCAGATACACCAGGCAGAGCTGCCACCAGCTCTCACCGTTGCTCTCCTCTTCTTGGTAATCTCTCTCCTCTTCTTGGTAATCTCTAAATTACCAAGAATATTCTACCCAACCTTCTCAGAGAGCCCGACAAGCTACTGAGAGTTTATCGCCCGCCGCGGCAGAGACTGGCAAGCTGTCCAATGCATATTCGATATGCCAAAACCAATAAAATCCTTTTATTTTCCATCACCTTTCACTTTCTCTTTAGGATGTTCTCTTCATTCCATTTTCATTGAAGCTTTCCCCTATTTTTTTTTTTTTTTTGGGTCACACCTGGTGATGCTCAGGGGTAACTCCTGGCTCTGCACTCAGGAGTTACTCCTGGCGGTGCTCGGGGACCATATGGGATGCCGGGGATTGAGCCCGGTCGGCCACGGTGCAAGGCAAACACCCTCCCCACTGTACTATTGCTCAGCCCTCCCCCATCTTTCTTTCTGTCTCCGGACTTGGATTCATACCAAGTAATTTGAAGCTCATTACTTCTAATAACTCATTAAAAGTATTTTATTTCCTAAATATAGTGCTCCTGAAGGACTTGTGAAAAGGCTACTCCAGTACTCCTGTAAATGCACCAATTTCCTGATAATTGATTCATTGCTGTGACCACTACTGCTACTATTGAAGAAGCCATTCTTAAAACTTCAGTCCAATCCCATGCTACCATCAAAATAGGACAAAAACTCTCACCATTTATGGACTACATATGGCTACGGTTAATCATGACATTGTGTAACAACTGGACATTCTGTGATGGACTATGTTCTGGGTTCAGGAACTAGTTGAAAGATGTATTATAATTTCTCCATTGTATCACCCAACAAACTCTGTCTCGGTCTAAGGATTGATTAATATATTGTATTATAGTTTTTTCTTTGTATTACCCCCATAGATAGAATTGTTATAGCTGCTATTGTCCCTGTATCACTGTCTTCCTGTTCATCATCGATTTGCTCGAGCGGGCACCAGTAACATCTCCATATGTCCTGTCTCATGCAAGTAGAGCCCAAGGGCACCTGCTTGCTCCAGGAACATAAAGAGCCTCAAACCATTCCATCAGGTCTTAGGAATGAGGTCTATAATTGTTACTGGTATTTGGCATATCAAATAGCGACACAGGTAGCTTGCCAGGCTCTGCCGTGTGGGTAGCATACTCTTGTAGTCATCTCTAAATCCAGCATTTATTGATGAACCGCTTGGCTAGGCCGTGCGAGCCGGGCTGTGATAGGCTGGTTTGCTGGGTGGAGTTCTGACGAGGGGGAAGTCCGGATGTGGAAAGTGGAGGCCCTCATGGAGTGGGGGGTCATCTGGCTTCTTGCAAGGCTCTGCTGGGGTGGCAGGCCAGGGCTAGAACCCGCCATCCCTCCCAGGCGCCTCGTGAGCGGCTGGGCACAGGGAGAGCCAGTAGCAGCTCTGCCCCATGTCTGTGAGTCTCTATTGTCCCTATAGGTAGAATTATTGTATTTTCTCTTTTGTATTTCCCCCATAAATAGAATGGTCTGCTTGTGTTTAGAACCAGAATAGGTGTTGTTTTTTACTTTATGTTAATCTTTTCATTCCTAAGCATCCTTTATATTCTCTAACCTAAATCCTCTATTGCCTATAAAATTAATTTAAGTTCCCAAATCCCAAAAAACAAAGGGTTCCATCATGGGACTAGATGGACCCTGGACAAGCTGAAAGAAAGCTACCCTGGGGCTGGAGCGAAAGCACAGTGGGTAGGGTATTTGCCTTGCATGCGGTCGACTCGGGTTCTTACTCCAGCATGCCATATGGTCCCCTGAACACCGCCAGGAGTAATTCCTGAGCAAAGAACCAGGAGTAGTAACCCCTGAGCATCACCGGTGTGATCCAAAAAAAGTAAAAAAAAGAAAGAAAGAAAGAAAGAAAGAAAAGAAAGCTACCCTGGCTTTGACATGAGATAGATATTAATCACGATGTTAATCAAGATATTAATCAAATTCATGATCTTATACTTAAGGACCCTATTGGGTTAAGGAAAAAATTGATTTTGGGCTCGAGGAATATGGTTTAGATTATGTAATGAGATGTCCTTCTACTGTATTTCTTCTATAAAAATATTAGAAAAGGGAGATATGTTGGGTCCCTTTAAGAGATCCCTTATAGGAATGGCTTTTAACTCTTAAAGGGATGGCCAATGTCCAAATTATGGGGATATATAAGAGTTGGAAAGAAAGGTTGGCTGAGATTGCCTAAGGGCAGTGCTTGGGAAATAGTTTGAAGAGTCATAAAGGGAGTTCAGAGCCTGTGGACTGATTCTGTACTAATACTGTCAGTTAGTCAGCCACACAGCTGAAAACTGACAGCCCAGGGTTTGTTTGTTTGTTTTCTCTTTTTTTGGCATTTTAGCATTTGGCAATGCTCAGGGGTTACTCCTGGCTCTGTACTCAGGAATTACTCCTGGCGGTGTGCATGGGACCATATGGGATGCTGAGGATCCAACCCGGGCCTGCCGTGCGCAGCGGCACTCTACATGCTGTGCTATCGCTCCGGCCCCAACACCCGATATTTTAACATCTTCTTACCAATGTTGGATTTTCCATCTTCCTTACTGATGTTCATCACGCTGGCTAATGTGTGTATTGTGTTGAGGTTTTCATCTGTTTTTTTCTTTTCTTTTTCTTTTTTTGCTGGGCTACACCTAGCAGTGCTCAGGGGTTAGTCCTGGCTTTGCACTCAGGAATCACTCCTGGCGGTGCTTGGGGGACCACATGGGATGCCGAGGATAGAACCTGGGCCGGCACGGGCCGGCCACGTGCAAGGCAAACGCCCTACCTGCTGGGCTATCGCTCCGGCCCCTAGGCTACTTATTCTTCAGCAGAGAGAAAACAAAATGGCCACACTGCCCGGGCTTTTGGCTGAGTTCTTCCAGCTGTTTTTCTCCACCTGCAGTAGGAGTGGGGACTGTACAGCCCATTGGCTGTATAAGGCCTATGAAATCCCGTGGTCTGACTCAGTACATGATGGGACAGACACAGATACTTCCCAGGAGCTCCGGGAAGTATTCCCATTCAAGCTGCCTGAGAGTGACTTTAGAAAAGCCACATGACCCTGAGCAGAGAGAGGTTCCACCACAGGCCTACAGGTTCCTGTGACTATTAACCTTTAGTCAGACCCTCATTGGTTGAGCGGCCTCATCTGGTTCCCTGGAGACCCCACCCCAGTCAGTCACCTTGCCAGTGGTTCCCAAGTTCTCACAGGACCTTGGGGGGTAAGGGATCCACTCCCTCTCCACAACTTAAAAGGGGATCTGAGTTCCTCAGTGCACCTGAGGCCTTTCTCCTCTCTCCTCTTGCCCTGTTCCCCCCTCAGGCTTCCAAGTCAGGGGCCCTGACCCTGTGATTTATATGGTCAGAAATGTTTTGTTTTGCTTTGTTTTGGTAGGGGAGGGGCGGCACCTGGTGAGGAGCAGAGATTTTTCCAGAAAAGCTTGCAGGGCTGGGATTGAACAGGGCCTCCAGGGTGCGCTCTGGTAATTTAAAGCCCACCCGCACACGTCTCCCCCATCTAAAACTTCCCTGGTCTGAAGTGTTAATTAGTTGAGTTGTAATTAGTTTCTTAACGTTTGAAAATCAGCAGATTTCTATGAATTGATTTAGTGAAAACATTTCAAGTTATTAGAATTCATGCCCTTTGCCTTCTATATCCATGAGAATTTTTTTTTAACTCCGGCAGTGCTCAAGTGTTAAAAAAAAAAGTATGGTGCTGGGGATTGAACCCAGCATATTCTCTTAAAATGGCACATTTTCTAACAAATCGCTATGTCTGCCTGCTCTGGGTGCTTGGAAGGCCCCACCTGTGGTCCTTGATTCTTGGTGGGCTTGCCTCCAGCTGCCTTCCACCGACACAGCGCACCTGGTTTTGCTGCAGGAAGGAACAACTTCCCTCACCTGCCTCCCTGCCCACTGAAGCCTTCCTGTGAGGTGCTGTTTGCCAAGCCTAGATTCCTCCCGCCTCTGTGATGTTCCACAGCACCTCACACCAGCACATCACGGCTGAACTTACATGCTCCTCTTCCGTCTGCACCCCACCCCAATCTCTCCATATTCCCAGTGCTTGAGCAAGAGCCCCCACGCTCTTAACCCAGCGGGCAGGGCCATGGGAATCTCTAGGACTCCTGCCTCCTCTAGTACAACTTAACCATCCATCACTAACTCTGATGGTCTGCAGACCTGCCCTCTGCTGTCCCACAGCCCATCTGGCGCAGAGCTTGGCTGAGATCCCAGCAGTCTCACACCTGCCTCTCATACTCTCCGCTCCAACCTGCAGCCTGCAAAATCTTCCCTCCTCATCCGTCCATTCATCCTTTTCTCCTTTCCTTCCCTCTCCCTCCCTCCCTTCTTTCCTTCTTCCTTCCTTCTATCCTTCCTTCTTTCTCTTCCTTCCTTCCTCTCTCTTTTTCTTCTTCTTCTTCCTTCCTTCCTTCCTTCCTTCCTTCCTTCTTCCTTCCTTCCTTCCTTCCTTCCTTCCTTCCTTCCTTCCTTCCTTCCTTCCTTCCTTCCTTCCTTCCTTTCTTTCTTTCTTTTCTTTCTTTCTTTCTTTCTTTCTTTCTTTCTTTCTTTCTTTCTTTCTTTCTTTCTTCCTTCCTTCCTTCCTTCCTTTCTTCCTTTCTTTCTTTCTCACCTTTCTTTTCTTTCTTTTTTCCTTTCTTTCTTTCTTTCTTCCTTCCTTCCTTCCTTTCTTTCCTTTCTTTCTTTCTCACCTTCCTTCCTTCCTTCCTTCCTTCCTTCCTTCCTTCCTTCCTTCCTTCCTTCCTTCCTTCCTTCCTTCCTTCCTTCCTTCCTTCCTTCCTTTCTTTCTTTCTTTCTTTCTTTCTTTCTCGTTCTTGCTCTCTTTGTTTTCAGCCTCCCCTCAGACGGTGGGGTCGTGCTGGGGGACCTACTAAGGATAGAACCCGGAGCCCCGTGCAAGTCTGTCATGCACCCCAACCTTTGAACTATCTGCCTGGTCTCAGAAAGTTCATTGAAATGCAATGTGATTGTGTCACTTCCTGCTCTGACCCCTCTGGTGGTTTCCAATTGCTCTTAGGGAAAAATCCCAATTCCTTACAAGGAAAAAAATTCCCAACTGGCAGCAGGGTCTGGTATGAGGTCTTCCCTTCCCATCCCCTTCCTATGCCCTTGTAGTCGCTCTCCAAACCTTTCACTCTTGTCATTCAATACCTTCCTTAGTTTTTAAAATTAGAGGTGTAATTTTATACAACAAACTACACATCTTATGTGTATAGCTTGATTAATCTATTTCCAATTGTTTTATTGTGGTAAAATAAGCTTAACATGCACTATAGTAGCCGTTTGTTAAGTGTGGACTTGGTAAAGTCATGCACTCAGAACGTTGTCCAACCATCCCCACTAATCATCTCGGTAACGCCTTCATTCTCTTACCTGGAAATGCCAAGCCCATCGGGCATTCATACTCCATTTCTTCCTCATCAATCCCTGGCTACCAATATTCCGTCTGTGATTTTGACTCCCCAAAGTCAACATAGGGGCCAGAGCGATAGCATAGCAGGTAGGGCCTTTGCCTCGCATGCCTCTGACCCAGGTTTGATCCCCAACATCCCATATGGCTCCCCGAGCATCACCAGGAGTGATTCTGAGTGCAGAGCCAGGAGTAACCCCTGAGCAATGCCGCGTGTGACCCAAAGAAAGCAAACAAAAAAAGTCACACATAAATGGCGTCATGCATATAGTGGGGTCATAAAATACTATTCGTTTGTGATAATCTTATTAACACATGTCCTCAGACTTCATCCATGCTGCTGTGTTAGAATGTGCTTCTCTCTCTCTCTCTTTTTCTTTTTTTTGGTCATACCTGGCAATGCTCAGGGGCTACTCCTGGCTCTGCACTTGGGAATTACTCCTGGTGGTGCTCAGGGGACTATATGGGATGCCAGGGATCAAACCCAGGCCAGCACAGGCCGGCCGCGTGCAAGGCAAACACCCTACCCGCTGGGCTGTTGCTCCGGCCCCAGAATGTGCTTCTCTTTTAAGAGAAAAATAATCTTTCACAGGTGGTTTGATTATTGATAGATTTATCTGCACTTAAGTTCTACATTTTCAACATTTTCCATTATTTTCTTTTTGTTTTTTTTTTTTGGGGGGCACACCTAGCAGTGCTCAAGTTTTACTCCTGGTTCTATGCTCAGGGATCACTCCTGGTGGTGCATGAGGGACCTTATATGGGGATCAAATAGGAGTTGGCAGCATGCAAGGCAAGTGCCCTGCTAATTTACTGTCTCTCAGGCCTCTCCGCATACTTGTTTTTACATAGGTAAATCTCCATCTCACCACTACTCAGGCTGGGTAGGAAGCATGTCGGGGCTCCAGAGACCTCCCTTACGCTCCTTCCAGGCCATCCCTACTATATTTAAACCAACTGTACTATCCTCTACTATATAAAACCGTCACCTCTTCTTGGCCTCCACGTGAATGAACTCCTATCACAGTGCTCTGTTGTATCAAGGTCGTCTTGTGCAATTTACCTATGCTGCTGCCTGAGTCAGCAGTTCATTTATTCTCATTCAATTAAGGAAGTCCGTTCCTTCATTCTCGCTGTTGTTCTGCTGTTCATAGGAACTTGGTAATGTTGAAGACTGAATTAAGTGTCATTACAGCCCCAATTCAGAGGTTGAAATCCTAATCTCCAAAACTTGGGAATCAGGTCTTTAAGGAAATAGGGATGGAGCAGTTCAGTGAGGTCATAGGGTGGTGCTCTAATTCATTAAAACGAGAGCTCACATTAGAAGAGATACAAGGAGAGCAAGTGCCCCAGCAAGGCTAAGTAAGGACACCGCCAGGGAGGCAGTGAATTGCAAGTAGAAAACAGTGCTTGTCAGAAACCAGTCCTACCGGAACCCTGAAGGAGCAGCTTCCAGAACTGTGAGAACATGCATTCCTGTCTTTTAAGTCACCGGGTCTACAGTATCCTGCTATGGCTGTCTTGTCAGGCGAGAATAGTTTTCTAATGGGGGAACTTTGATGGGCGATAAGCACTTATTTATTTCAAGTGTGTTCACACTGGGAGAGAGACAGAGAGAGAGAGAGAGAGAGACAAAGAGAGAGGCAGGAAGAGGGAAAGATAGATGGATATGGAATTAGTTGAGACGATTTTTCTAAATCATTTGAGAATATATTTAAGCAATTATTTTTCTCCCCCATAAAACCACTTAACAAACAAAAAATTAAAAACAAAGCATTAGGGGGTTGAAGCAATAGTACAGTGGTTATGGCATTTGTCTTGTACTCGACTGACCCAGGTTTAATTCCTGGCATCCTATATGGCCCCTGAGTACTGCCAGAAGTAATTGCTGAAGAGCCAGGAGAAACCCTAAGCATTGCTGGGTGTGTCCCAGAAGGAAAAATAGTAATCATAATAAATAAAACATTGGAGTAATTATTCAGTGAATAGGGCATTTGTCTTACACGTGGCTGACCTGAGTTCCATCCCTGGCATTTTATATGGTCCCCTGAACACCACCAGGAATAATTCCTGAATGTGGAGCCAGGAGTTAGTCCTGAACATCACCAGGTGTGGCCTACAAACAAACAAAATCATTTAACCTTGAAGTGAGGACACTCTGTCATTGGATTTATAGACCAAATTCCATCCTCACAAATTGTCCCCACAGTGCCCTTAAATTCATCAGTGACAAACCATGATCACACGGTGTATTTAATTTTCAGATCTCTGCAATTTCCTTTCATCTGAGACATCAATTTCCGCTTTCATGACCTTGAAACTTGTGAAGGTCACAAGGTGTGAATTTGAAGTGTCTGGTCAATGTTGTGCATTTTGGGCAGAAAAAATCACAGAAGTGAAGCTGTGTTCTTCCTATTGAATTAATTCTGTTGGGTTCTACTTAGGCAAATAATCCCATTTCTGGAGATATATCTTCTGTGTTTGTTTGGCATCACAATCAGCGATAGTTAGGCTACTCCTGGCTCTGTCTCCAGGATCACTCCTGGGGGTGCTTGAGGGACCATATGCAATGCTGAGGAACAGGGGCAGAGGCATGCAAGGCAAGCACATAAACTCCTGGACAATCTCTCTGGCCCCTGGCTGTACAACTTGTATCACTTAGTTGAAATGCTATCTACGAGGCGTCTCCACTGTTAATAAGTACAATGCACTTATTAATTTATAATTAATTAACAAAATTTTGCAGGGAAAGAACTTGAAATAACGTAAATCTCTTGTTCCTCATGAAAATTTCACTTGATAGTTTTTTGTGTCCCTTGGTTCTGGTCTAATTCAGCTAAATCTATGATGGTTGAAAAACAGTGGTTTTCTAACTCCATTATTACTTCTATGTTTATTTGTTGGCATTCTTTCCTAAGAAAGAGTGTTCTCTTCTACCTATTTGTTTATTAATGTACTTATCTATATTAATAAGGACTCATGGGTTCTATCACCATCTATGTTGATGCTCAGATAGTCCCAGACTTAGCCATTGGGAACCAAGTAAATGAGATTTGGGACCTTTCAAAAAAATTTTTTTAAACAGTCGTTTTCCCCCTTCCCTTTCTGTCATTGTTTCTGCTGTTGCAGTGACCGAGTGCCCCACAAAGGGCCTGGCTGTGGTGCTCCCACATCCGTTGGTGTGCTTGCTGAGGGCTGCCTCCTTTCACTGCGGTGGCTGCAACCTTGCTTGTCAGGGGCTCACGCTGTCATTGTGGGGCCACGGGACATTGCTGAGACGCTCAGGCAGGTGCTTGCTAGGCTTCCCAGCTATGGGGCCCACGCAGGTTTTTTGTGGGGTTTGCCAGAGCTACAGCCCTTTTATTGCTCACACATTCCTGGCTGAGATGCAGTCGGGAAATTGTTTGCATTGCCAAGGATCCCAGACAGGTCTGTTGGCTGGGTCTCTCCAGGTTCACGAGGCAGCCCCGGGAATCAAACTCTAGACCTTTTGCAAAGCAAGACAGACAGTCAACATCACATATCTGTTCCCCTGCCCCACCCCCAACCCCAATTGCCTTCACTCAGAGTCAAATACATAGAAGTTATGGTATTCAACGTTTTAGTGTACTCAGCTCTGTGGGATGAGGTTCACTCACATGATTACCTAATATCACAGCTCTTTCTCTTGGGAAGTGAAACTCTGTGCCCGTTAAACAATCCCTCCTTGTCCTGGCAGCCCCTAGGAACAACTGTGCTCTACTCTATGTCTCTATGATCATGACCAGATACCTCAGAAAGTAGCTCCTACACCACTGGACCTTTTGGAACAAATTCAGTTCATTGAGAACAATGTCTGTGGTATGTGAGAGACAAAGAAACTTCACAGGGAATATCACAGGCCCAAAGCAATTGGGAAGAAGAGCAGGAGAACTGGTCTTCAGCAGGAAGCTGCCACTGTGATGGGGCTAGGGGACAAGTTAGGGAAGGGAACACTAGGACAATGGGGGAGGGGGAAGTGCCCGCTGCAGAGGTGGGCTGGGGGCAGGAGGGAAACTGGGGCCATTGTTGGAGGGAAGCGTACACCGGTAAAGGGATTGGTGTGGAACACCGTATGCCTGAAACTTAGTAATTTATAGCTTTGTAACTCACAGTGATCAGATAAAAAATGTAATGAGGGCGGATCCATGTCCCAATGAGTGTGAGAAATTTCTTTTCCAGGCTGACTGCTCTTTCCTGCCATCATGTTCCACATGTTGTTTATTCCTTTGTCCTGTGAAGGACTATCTGGGTTGCTTCCACCTTTTGACTCTTGTGAAGAATGTTGCTAGGAACAGGGTGTCCAAATGCTTCTTCAAAACTAAACCAAACAAATTAAAATAAAGCAGGCCCTGCTTTTGGTTCTGGGGACAGTGTGTGTCCCCCAGTGGAATGACGACATCAAACGGCGACTCTGTTCGCAATGTTTTAAGGAACAGTCATACTGTTTTCCACAGCAACTGTCTGAGGCTCCCATTTCCTTCATTCTTGACAGCACTTCCTGTTCACTGGGAGTTCACAGAGGCACCCTCTGGGGAATGACCGGTCTTTCCTTGTGGTTTTGATTTGTGTTTTCCCAGGGACTAATGGTGCTGACCATCTTCTCACAAGCTTATGGGTTATTTATTTATCTTCATTCCAAAAGTCTGTCCAAGCCCTGTGCTAGATTTTAATTGAGCCTTTTCTTTTGTTGCTGCTAAGTGGAGAAGGGTCACATATACACCAGACAGAGCTGCTACCAGCTCTCCCTGTTGCACTCCCTGTACTGCACTGACCACGAGGGGTCAGGTAGGGAAAGCAACTTCTGGCCCGAGCCCACCATCCCAATAGAACCTAGGAAGAATCCAAAGGAACCACCACACCATGCTGGCAGGATTTTTCATCATCTGGACTACACAGCTCGTCAGAGCTCCACCCAAGAGAGAAAGCCAACCTCAAGCCCGGCTTGTCAGAGACCCACCCTACAGAGAAAACTATTTCAAGCCCAGGTTTGCTTGAACCAGGGACACAGATACACAGGGAAGAGCTGCTACCTGCTCTCCCTGTTGTGTGCAGTCAGTCTGCGGCCGCACAAATCATCTGTAAATTACCAATCATATTCTACCCGTCCCTCTCAGAGAGCCCGGCAAGCTACTGAGAGTATACCACCCGCATGGGCAGAGCCTGGCAAGCTGTCCATCACGTGTTTGATATGACAAAACCAGTAAAAACAATGGATCTCATCCCCTGACTCTGAAAGAGCCCTTAATATGGCAGCTCTGAGAAGGGCGAGCAAGGAGAGGCTAATAAAATCTCAGGGCAAAATTAGGCTGCCAAAACAAAGAAAGACTAAAATGCACGTATGCTGGCATTGGAAGCATATATCAAGGACCTGATGGTGCAAGTGCGGAAGATCAAGTACAACATCATTGGTCTGACCAAGACAAAGTGTCAATCACGTCACGCCATTTTTTATACTGGAGAAGAGCTGGTTCTTGGAACATGTGACAAAAAGAGGTGTTGGGTCGGTGTCCTTGTCAACACAAACCTGGCCATGAGCATTGGTTCATTTGAGTGCCTAACAAACCGAATCAGATGATTACACTTGAAGAGATGTGGCTCACTACCAGCAGTTTCTATCTTCATTGTCTACTCACCAACATCCACATACAAGGAAGAAGAAATTGAGAAATTCTACATGGAACTGGAGGAGATCTATAAAGAAGATCACACCTTCTACAAGATCATAGTTGGTGATTTTAATGCCAAGATAGGACTGAGAAGATCGGCTGAAGAACTCTACATAGAGACCCATGTCCTAGAATGGAACGAACAGGGTTCCATTCTGTATGCCTGAAACTTAATAATTTATAGCTTTGTAACTCACAGTGATCAGATAAAAAATGTAATGAGGGCAGAGATTATCAGAGATTAATTAACTCAGATTATCTGAGTTCATCATGTCAACCAAGACCATTCATGGGAACTCACAGTTCCAGAAGGCTGAATCTAAATGTTTAATATGGGAATCTCCTGGTGGACAGTGCCACAGTGAAATTGACTACATCATATTCAATCGACAGTTTTGCCCGACCCATGTCACTATCGTCCCAAAATTCCAAACAGGATTGGACCACTGTCTCCTTCGTGCAACATTCTACTTCACAGAATGGGGAGAAAGGGCTGAAAAGTTTAAGAAGAGAACTCCCAGAATGACCACCAACTGGGAACTCTTTGGCACCATTGCAGCAACATGTGAAGACGCTCATCATTGACTGACATCGATGAAGAATACAACCAACTGGTTTAGCACCTCCGTGATTGTGCAAAGAACACGGAGAGAGAGAGAGAGAGAGAGAGAGAGAGAGAGAGAGAGAGCCATAAAAGGATGTCTGCTTTCAAAAACTCTCAAGCTCATTTGCCAATGTGGCAAGGCACGAGCCTCAGGCAACTATAAGCTAACATCCAAGCTCGCAAAGCACTGCAGAGAAGCGATAAAGGAAGCCCTTAAAGAGAGAAGAGCAGCAACTGGCTGATGCAACAGAAGCTGGGAAAAGCATTCGCAACACCCACCTGTCCTTCGCCAATTATAAGACCAAGATGACTGCCCTCCAACATCTTGATGGATCTATCACATCTTCCAGAAAGGCAATGGAGAAGATTATCCATGACTTCTACTTGGATCTCTTTAATAGCCACGTCCACCTGCCCACATACCAAATTCCACAGATGGATATATCATTCCCAATGTTCTCTCTTCTTAAATCCGACATGCCATTTCGTCAGTAAAGAAGCAAACAGCACCCGGCCCAGACAAAGTCAGACCTATACTGAAGAGTCTGCCATCAGTACTCATGAACACACTGGCTTGACTCTTCACACACTACCTGTCTGAATGCAAGTTTCCCTCCCAATGGAAAACCAGCAGGACAGTTCTATTATTCAAGAAGGGAGACATCCATGACATTTGCAACTATCTCCCCCATCTGCCTGTTGTCTGTCATTTACAAGCTGTTCACTCGAGTAATCCTGAACAGGATTAGCAGAACATTAGATGAAGGACAACCATGCGAGCAAGCTGGCTTCCGAAAGGATTCAGCACAATCGACCATATCCACATGGTAGCCAAGCTCATTGAGGTTTGCAGGGAATTCAAGATGCCGCTCTGTCTCACGTTCATTGATTTAAAGAAAGTCTTTGATTCTGTGGAGACTGAAGTGGTCATCGAAGCCTTAGCCAAACAGGGCGTTCAAACTCAGTACATCAAGATCCTTCATGAGCTGTATTACGGATTCATCACCAGGATCTCACCATTCTACAAGGAAGTGATCATTGATGTCAAAAGAGGGGTTTGGCAGGGGTGATACATTTCACCGAAACTCTTCAGTGCCACCCTTGAGAATGTCATGTGACAATTAGAATGGGAAAGAATGGGAGTGAAGATAGACAGTCAGCAACTACACCACTTCCACTTCACTGATGACGTTGTTCTAATAACACCAAACATTAGCCAAGTTGCACAAATGCTGGCTGCCTTCAACTGTGAATGTGGAAAGGTAGGTCTACAGCTGAATCTCACAAAACAATGTTCAGGAAAAACAAACTAGTTCCAGATGCTCCATTCATTCCCAAAGGAACAAACATCTCTGAATGCAGCAGTTAGGTGTACCTAGGTCGAGAACTCAACATGATGAACGACCTAGTACCTGAGCTGCGTAGGAGGAAGAGAGCAGCGTGGAAAGCCTTCAAGAGCATTGAATAAATAGCTAAAAAGGACAAAGAACCTCTGGCTCCAGGCACATCTCATCGACTCCACCATTTTCCCTGCATTAACATACGCCTCAGAGATCTTGGGCCCTATGAAAGCGGAATGAGAAGACTATTCGGTCTCCAAAGAGGAACAAAAAAGAGCTATACTTGGAATATCATGCCTCACTCAAGTGAAAGAAATAATTCAGAGTTCCAACTCCATCGACTATCGAGAGTCAGGGACACTGTCTCGTTTGCCAAGGTGTCGAAAACCAGATGCGCTGGACATATAATGCAACTTGGAGACGATCGCTGAACTAAAGCTGTTACTGACTGGATCGCACGGAATGTCAAAAAAATCACTTGGCTTCCCACCTACAAGATGGTTAGACTTCTTCGTCAAGACCCTGAATGAATGATTTGAGGCTCTTTGTATTCCTGGAGCTAGCAGATGCCATTGGCTACACTGGCACGTGACAGGGACAAATGGAAACGTTACTGGCACCTGCTCAAGCAAATCGACTAATAATGGGATGTCAAGTGATCAAGTGGAGAAGTCCCTTCTGCAGTCTAGGTACTATCTGGTTTTCTCCTCACAGTTCCTCCTTGAGGATATTCTAGCTGTCTGACACTATAAGATGCTTCTAAAGCCCAGTTTCTCTTGGTACCATTGCTGGACTCAGTTCTCCAAGAGGCCTTATTCTTTTCAGGGGAAAAGACATTTATTTATTACTTGTTATTTGGGAGCCACACCCAGCAGTGCTCAGGGCTTACTCCTGTCTCTTGTGTTCAGGGATCACTCCTGGGGGCCATAAGCAATGCTGAGGAGCTGCAGAAACCAGGTCAGCAGTGTGCAAGGCAAATGCCTTTCCCACAGTATTATCTCTCTGGCCCAAGGGCAGAAAAAATATTTCTATAGATCTGGGTTCTAGGTCTACTTTTTACTCTCGGGGTAGAGGGATGGTGGAGATGGGGGCTTGCTGCCTCCTGGGAGGGTCAGTGATCAGAGCTGGGAATGTTTGTACATGTGTGTGCCTGCATATGTGCATGTGTGAGTGCCTGTGCATGTGTGTGCATGTGCCTGTGAGTGCATGTATATGTGTGTGGATGTGTGAGTGCCTGTGTATGTGTGTGTGACTGTGTGAGTGCCTGTATATGTGTGTGCATGTGCATGTATAGTGCCTGTGTATGTGTGCATATGCACACATGTGTGCATGGTTATGCGCATGTATGTGAATGTGCATGAGCGTATGTTTGCTTCTGTACATAAATATTGAACACCTGCAGTCACACCAATGCCTCTATTTCTAATGCACTCACACAGGTTCTTCCTTTCGCATCTTTCTTCCCCCACAGAAAATCCCCCCAGTGTTTGTGCTTCCAGAGTATCCCTGTCTCAATATAAAGAGAGCTCTGGACCCAGCCTGGGCAGCTCTTACAAGCTTGGCTCTGTCCTTGCTCCTGCCCACCTCTTCCTCCCCTCCCCAACGCTCTGTCCTGCCACCTTGAACAAGAATTAGGAAAGGAGATGGGGTCCTAATGGCTTTTTGCGGGGGAATGAATTATTCAGTTACTCAGGAAGGCAGGCAGAGAGAATAAAGCTGGGGTTTGACAAGTGTGCGGACAGCTCCTGTGAGTTTCTGCCATGCACCACCCACAGAAAATGCAGGGACTTGCCTTTTGGGGCACCCAAGGCTGTGCATACCAGCACTTCAGTGTCAAGGGGCTCCTGGGCTCCCTGGGGGCAGGGTTTTCCAGTCAGCCACAAACCCGTCTTCTCTGGCACCGCATTTGCTCTGAAGGCATCAGTGCCGCCAGCAGTGGGTGGACTTAGCACTGCAGCCAGGACCCAGCTGGCATTGAACCAGCCTATAGGTCCTGGCCCTGACAGGCTCAGGCATGATTCTGGGGCCTGAGACCTCCCCCAGACTGTCTGGAGGGACTTAAGCCTATCCCTGGAGGTCAGGCCAGAAATTAGATCACTGAATCACTGTCTTCCCGTTCATCATCTTTTGGCTCGGCGGGCACCAGTAACATCTCCATATGACCTGTCTCATGCTAGTAGAGACCAAGGGCACCTGCTTGCTCCAGGAACATAAAGAGCCTCAAACCATTCCATCAGGTCATGGGAATGAGGTCTATAATTGTTACTGGTGTTTGGCATATCAAATACGACACGGGTAGCTTGCCAGGCTCTGCCGTGCGGGTAGCATACTCTTGTAGTCATCTCTAAATCCAGCATTTATTGATGAACCGGGCTGTGATAGGCTGGTCTGCTGGGTGGAGTTCTGATGAGAGGGAAGTCCGGATGTGGAAAATGGAGGCCCTCATGGAGTGGGGGTTGTCTGGCTTGTTGCAAGGCTCTGCTGGGGTGGAGGGCCAGGGCTAGAACCCACCATCCCTCCTGGGCGCCTGCGTGAGCGGCTGGGCACAGGGAGAGCCAGTAGCAGCTCTGCCCCATGTCTGTGAGTCTCCTGAAATTAGAAGCGATTCATAATTGATGCAAAGCTCTTACAGGAGCCCAGCCTCCTCACCCAGCACACTTAGGCGGCACTTTACAAGTCCAGATGGTTACAAGGGTTTACTTTCATACTGGCCACTGGAATCTGAAAGTTTCTGCCTGCTCCTGTGGCTTCCGGCCCCTTTTCCACCACCACAGGAACTCCTGGGGAGAGAAAGGAGCTCCCTGTGCAAAATGGGCACTGCCCTTGGAGGGGTCCAGCTCATTCTCACCCAGCCCACCTCCAGCCTGCAGACAGACCAGAGCAGCATGTTCATTATACTTGCTGCATGCAGGCTTTCTGGAAGGAATTCGCCTTTGGGGGATGTTACAGAGCCCTTTTCAGGCAGCCCCCCCATTCCCTGTTCCCTCAGAAGTGGTCTCCAGTGGGCATCCAACAGGGGTGGGAGACAGGGAAGGTTGGGGCAATGGGGAACCTCAGCAGAAAGTCCTCCAGGAAGGCAGGCAGGCTTCCAGGGTGCTGGCAGGTTCAACAGGGCTTATGTAACCCCCCTGGGGGTTGCTCTCCAGAATCAGAAGGAGATGCAGGACTTGGGAGGGTGTCATGAGGGGTTGAGTGCTCTGAGCAGCCAGACCGAGCTACTCGGAGAATCCTGCCACTCCCCTACTCCCACCTGGCCCAGCAGCCCCTAAGTATAGAGCATGCAGCTCTGTTCCTCCTTGCTAAGGCTCCTCGGGGCAGGCGCCCAGTCTGTCTTGTAAAAACAAGTGCTTCCTAAGTATTGATGGAAAGAATAGAAGAAAGGAAGCAACACGATTTTGCTTAGGCTACTCCTATGCCTTACTTTGCTCTGATATTATCAATGATCCATTCTTCTATTTTGTGGATGGGGAAACTGAGGGAGAGAAGTATTTGTTGGGTGCGCAGATGGTAAAGGGAAGGAACTTGACTTGAACCTGGTTGACCAGATGTCAAAGCCCTTGTCCTTTTCCCTCAGGGGGTGGGGGTTGGTGGGGGGCAGGGAACAGCCAGTATGAGGAAGTTAGAGAGAAGACGGGATGGGGGGGGGCAGGGGAGCACAGGAAACAGGTGTGAAGGGAGGCTGCGGATAGGTGGGTTCCACTCACAAGGGAGGAAGAAGCCAGGAGCGACGGGAAGAGCTGGCTGGAGCGGGGTCCAGTAGCCCCATGCTCTGCCTTGGAAAACTCCGAGTCCCGTAGCTCAGATGACTTGAGCTAAGGCAGCCCAGTGAGGCCCGGCTTCCTGATGGCCTCTGAGAATAAGGCCTTGGAGGGCCGGGGAGTATCTGAGAGTCTTCCCTGGACACCAGTGGACACTCAGTCTTGGGAGCAGAAGCCAGAGCCTTTGAGTCCCACATGTTTGCTGGAGGAAGTCATGGAGGACTTCATCTAGAAGGTGGTAGGAAGAAAGAACACAGACAACAGAGAAGCGACAAGGCCACAGAGCCACCAGGTTTAGATGAAAGCCATTATTTAGGGGCCTAAGGCACCTGCTACTCCCTACGTTCCTGTTGACAGTACTGTAATATCGACAGTGTCAGGGCTGGGGAGAGGACTCCAGGGGTCAGTGCTTAGCTCTGCATGCAGGGAGCTCGGGTTCGATCCCCAACACCCCCTGAGAGGTATCTGAGCAGCCCCACCTAGCAGTGCCCTAGAAGCAGCCCCCAGACAAACAGAGCATCAGTGTGTGGCAGTCACCAGAGCGGGTTGGGGCGATGACACTGAGGGTCTCCTACAGTGCTCAGGCTGGCCATCAGCCCTTCAAAGGATCCAGAAGGCTTGGAGACAGCAATGCCTTCAGGGCCACGGAGCCACAGGGCTTAGATAAATGCCATTATTTAGGGACCCTCAGCCTGCTAAGGAATAAGGTGGCTGCTTCTCTCCCGTGCAAGTTGACAGAAAGCTAGTTGGAAACAAAGCAAGAGTGAGGAAGTCCTGAGTTGTTCCATTACAACTCTATAAAAATGGTTTAAAAAAAATTTGAGTCACTGCACAGTGCTCAAGGACTATTCCTGGCTGGTTGCTCAAGGGTCACTCCTGCTGTCACTTAGAGGGATTGAACCAGCCAATGGCATGGAAGCCAAGCACCTTAGCTGCTGTGTTCTCTCCCACCCTCCTAAAACAATCCTTTAGAAGCCACCCGTTATGGGGGCTGGAGCTATAGTGCAGTGGGTAAGGCACTTGCCTTGCATGCAGCTGACCAGGGTTGTATCCTCGGCATCCCAGATGGTCTCCCTGAGCACTGCCAGGGTGACCCCTCAGTGCAGAGCCAGGGAGTAAGCTCTGAGCAGTGGCCCAGGTGTGGCCCTGCCCCCCAAAGTCAACTATTTCTGGGGTCAGAACTTTCTGCTCCAGCCCTCGTTTGAATCCCCAGCATCACATAGAGTCTCCTGAGCAGTACCAGGGCTCACTCCTGAGCACAGAGCCAGGAATAGCCTCTGAGTACTGCCAGGTCTGACCCAAAAACCAGTAAGGAAAAAAAGGATAATTTCTCTTCAGCTTCTCATGTAGATTGTGTTTGGCTTGCTTGCATCAAAGCATAGATGTGACCTGTCCTCTGCTCTTGCCAGCTGCAGCTTCTCCTTCTTATTCATTCCTACTGCCCACTGTGTGCCCTCAGCAACAGTCCCGAGAGGTACAGGAGCTCCCTGGCTGTGACCCAGCAGGCCAAGGCGTGGATGAAGCATCCCCCTTCGCAGCTGTGGCCACTAGGATCAGTCTCTCTGGCTCACTGAGCATCCGTTTCCCTTTCTGAATCATGAGGTTCTTTGTACAGAGTCGAATACAGAGATTGGGTCTGAGTATGAAATGATGGGCAAGGCAGGGTCCAGGGGCTGCCCTCAGTGGGAGCTGAGAGGAAGGGTCCTGCCCTCTCTTGGGCTATCATGGGGCGGGGGTTGGAGTGTGGACTGGGGACCCTGGCTATCCCAGTTAGACAGATAATGGCAGGCAGGCTTGGGAAAGTAACTTCCCCACAGGGTCCTACAGGGCAGCTCAGCTGTGGGTAGGCCGGGTACCTCCTGCCTCCGTAAGCAGCCAGCCAGGAAGTGCACACAATAGACTTTTGTTGTTGGGCTCAGAAATAGCTGTGGGACGAGAGCTGCGGGGTGGGTGTGAGCACTGGGCATAATTCATTTCTACACCCACTTTTCCTGTCAGACTCACGGAGGTGGGGACCTGTGGGCGGCCCACCCAAAGACAAGTCCTCCTGACCTTTACCCCTCACTGCCAGGTTCCCTCACTTCAGGGGTCTGCGCTGAGCTTTCCCTCCTCAGTTCCCCTGCTGCATCCATCCTTGCACCCCCAGAACCCCCATTTTGGTAGAACACCCAGTCTGCCAGACCTCCTTGCCTGCCCCCACCTGGAAACGTGTTCCTCCGGGATGGGGGGCAGTGCCCCGGCTCTCTCGCCCCTGGATTGGGTTAAAGACACTCTGTCATCTTCGTTTCTGCCCGTTTTTCCTGCTTCTTCACTTCTCTGTCCCACTTCCCCACTCCTTAGAAATCCTTCCTTAAGCTATGGGGTATGTGTATGTGTGTGTGTGTGTGTGTTGAGTGTGTGTGTGTGTGTGTGGATGATAGGGCCAGGCACAGAGGAGGAGAGTTGTGTGCATATGTGTTTGTGCACACATGTATGTATGCAGGTGTGTGCATATGTGTATTTTCATGTGCCTATGTGCACTTGTGCATTTGTATTGTGTGAGAGTGCCCTGCCACACTTGTCCTCTCAGTGGGGAAAGGGCAGGAAGAGAAGTTTTAGCCCTTGGTGTCCCCAGCCCTGTCTCCCGGGGAGGAGTTGCTGTGGAGTTTCCTGCAGGCGCAGGGTCAGTGAACACATCAAAGTGGCGGAGGGGCGGGTCCAGGCGGGCAATCTCCCACAGGTCCTGCTATGGGGCTACTGCCCTGAGTCTGCAGGTCTCTGTGCAGGGCCTTAGCGGCCCCTCCTGCTCCACAGGTGTGTGTCCCGAGCTCCCCCAACACCCACATACACACATCGCAGGCAGCTGGCAGGGTGCTCAGCGCCCAGCCCAGCTCTCAGTGGCTCTTCTTAGGTGCCAGGGACCCAAGAACAAGTGTGGCAGGGAACTTCCACACAATACAGAACTCACACTTTGGAGGCAAGAGGAGAATAATTTGTGTCCTGGACGTTCGGCAACAAAAGCAAAGTGGCGGAGTGTGGTATGAATAGTGGGAACAGGGCGTCCGAGGGCAGGCGGCCGCACTGCTGCAGAATGGAGGTCGGACAATAAACACAGGCAGTGCCCGGGAGGATGCCAGAGTGAGGGGAGTCAGGTCTTCTGGGAGTCCCCAACACCCCCCTCAGGGACAGGCACCAGGGGGAGTCCATTAGAGACACCCAAACAGTCTCCAGCTGCCTTCAACTGCTCCAGCAATCCCAAGGACGAAGGCTGACGTGAGGGGAGGTGAGGAGGGACACTAGGCAAAATATGGGAACAATAGTTACATTTTGTTGGTTTTTGTTGTCCTTGGAGTGAAGGGGTCTTTATTAAGGTGTCACAGTCTACAACACTACTGAGATTATTGACTCACTCTGTCTTTCATTCTTTTTTTTGTGGGGGCCACACCGGTTGAACTCAGTGATCTTATTCCTGGCTCTGCACTCAGGGATCACTCCTGGTGGACTGGGGGTGAGGCCGGTAGCATGTGTGATGCAGGGTCTGGGTGAACCACACATGCCACCCTGGGTCTGTCGTGTGCAAGGCAATGCCCTGACTGCTGTACTCGCACTCAGCCCCTACTGATTTAGTCTGGCATTGCTGAGCCACGCCCAACCCATAAAGGGCAAATCTGAATCTCCAACAAACAACAAACTCCTCAATATAAGCATGCACCTTGTGTGACATCCAACAGACTGATCCTAAACAATTATCCACAGCTTATCTAAAATATGGGCTGCCTGGGATCGAACTGGGTCAGCATACAAGGCAAACGCCCTCCCCACTGCACTATTACTCCAGCCGGTAATAGGATTAATTTTTAAATCTGTCCTTAATTAAGAAAGGAGATGTTGCCTTTCTGTGGCCAGTAGTAAAAAATTGATAGCATCTAGTTTTCTGCAATTGTTAACTTGTGAGATTATGTGTTAGTGGAGAGAATCGTGCGTATTTGTGACTTGCGAACAGATGGATTCAGGGTTTCAAAAAATTATTTTTCTTGTCTTTGCTTTGGGGTGACACTGGAGTGCCCAGGGGATCACTCCTGGCGCTGCTGGAGGGGCTGTGGGCTGTACATGCTGAGGGGCTGTGCGGTGCCCCCCCTGACCCCTGGGAACTGGACTGAGACTTCTGTTCTGGGCAGGTCCCTCCTGTCCCCACAGTATTTCTGGACCTTCATTTATTATTATTATTATTATTATTATTATTATTATTATTTTTTGCTTTTTGGGGTCAAACCCGGCGATGCTCAGGGGTCAAACCCAGCGATGCTCAGACAATTAATTCCTGGCTCTGCACTCAGGAATTACTCCTGGCAGTGCTCGGGGACCATATGGGATGCCGGGGATCGAACCCGGGTTGGATGCATGCAAGGCAAATGCCTTACCCGCTGGACTATCGCTCCAGCCTCCTGGACTTTCATTTAAAACTTGTTCCTGGGCCACACCCAGCAGTGCTCAGGGCTCCTGGCTCCATGGGTTCATCCCTGACCCCACCTGTCCCAGAGCACCGTAAGGGAACAATACAACCTCCTACCCCTCCACTAGAAAGATGGTGGATTGTCAAGGGAATCTAATAAAACCCTATCTAATCTAGATTAGATAAGGAAAAAGCTGCTTAATACAGCTTATAGACTTTTTCTTCTTTTTTTTTTTTTTTTGGGGTGGGAGGTGCCGGGTCATACCTGGTGGGGCTTGGGGTTACTCCCAGTACAGAGCTTGGGGACCACTCGTAGCAGTGTGGTCCCCAGGCAGCAAGACCTAGATCTTGCCGGTTTCATTCCTGCAAAAGGAAAGGGAAGGACTTGGGAGAAATTCTGTCTTGCTGCTGCTGCAGAAAGGAAAAAGGAAGACACCAGCGCAGTGGGGGTTCTGGAGAGCAGTTCCCATTTTATTGAGCACAGCCAAAGCCTTTTATACGGTTGCCAGGGTAGGGGGATCCAAGCACAGGTCATGCAGCACCTGCAAACTCCCTGGCCATAGAGCAGCAACAGAGCATGCTCCAGGCTGGGAGCTGCCCATCTGGTCCACACGTCAGTTCAGCATCTAAGTACTCCTCCATGCTGCTGTTGATCTCACTGAGAGATTGGAGTGTTTCTTCTTTCTTCTTCATCCTCTGTTCTTGCTTTATATTCTTAACAACCTCCTGACCCATCAGGTGCAGAGTGAAGACACAGTTTCACGTTTAGAACGAAAAGATGGGCACTGTAATATATGGGCTAGATCCCAGATGGTATGGTATCATACCGGGACAGAGCTGCTACTGGCTCTCCCTGTGCTCAGCTGATCATGAGGCGCCCGGGAGGGAAGGTGAGTTCTACCCCTGGCCCGCCATCCCAACAGAGCCTAGCAAGAAGCCAGAGGAACCCCCACACCCACGAGGGGCCGCCATTTTCAACATCCGGACTTCACAGCTCCTCAGAGCTCCACCCAAGAAAAGCCCATCTTTCCCCATTCATCATTAAATGCAGAGATGAGAGCCTACAACTGAGAGTACACCACCAGCGCTGCAGAGCCTGGCAAGCTACCCGTGTCATATTTGATAAGCCAAAAACCAGTAACAATTATAGACCTAACCCCCATGGCCTGAAGGAGCGGTCTGAGGCTCTTCATATTCCTGGAGTGAGCAGATGCCCTTGGGCTACACTATCACTCCACAGGATGTAGGGAGATGTTACTGGTGCCTGCTCGAGCAAATCAATGAACAAAAGGAAATGATACAAGTGATCTAAAATTCAAATGTCTCTAAGGTGACCATCAGGTAATCGCCAACTTGATCTGGGTATCTTAGGTGGGGACAGGCAGTGAGATGGTTGAGGATCCTGGCAGCCTGCTGGAGCCAGAGCTGTAAGAGACTGTTTTGAAATGGCAGCTATCCTGTTTGTTCTAGACCAGGAGACATGGTTGAAGACTAGTCAAGTGGGTGCTGGAGGACTGTACCACCTACACCCATCCTATTCGTCAGAGTTTCACCGTGAGCCTCAGTGTCCAGGGAAGTGCCCTCTGACCCTCTCCAGCCCAGCAGTCCACAGTATCCTGGTTTGCACCCTCACTCCATGGTGGTTCTCTAGCCAGTGAATCCCAGCAAGACCACCAAGGAAGGCATCCTGGAAGGGAGAGTTCCAGGATGGGAGTTCCTGATGAAGGTGGGGGATGGGCAGGAGCAGGGATGTGAGACCACGCCCACCTGGGAAGACCACGCCCATCTAGCGCACTTCCTGGCCTTCAAGGGCAACTCCAGAAAGGCTCCTCCCAGAAGCACATCAGGGAAACCAGGCACCCTGTGCCCCAACATAGACTGAGCCCTTTGCTTAACACTAACAGCCGCAGCCAGCTCCTCATTAAAACGGCAAAGCCTCGGGTAGGCTTCCCAAGGTTGGACCTCACTGGCCGGAGCCTGCAGCCACATGGCAGGCATGCGCATGGCTGGAGGGCGAGAGGGGTACCATTCGCTAGGCACCTGGAGAAACCAAGGCCCCGAGACAGGAAGGCCATCACCAAGCAGGACTCATCCTCTCTTCAGTGCTCAGGAGCCTGTCACAGACCACCCGTTTCAGAGAATCAGCTAAATTACCGTACGTACTTAGCCGCCCACAATAACCGCACAGATACTCTGCCCTGTGGTCACGGGGCGGCACCGCGCACAAACCGCAGGTGCTCGGCTGAAACGCATGCGCGGCAAGGCTAACATTGACCCCAGTTCCCCACCTTAGAGTTTACTGCTTCTCCCGTCTCCTTCCCTGCATGTGCACGGCTGCCCAAGGTCCCTCCCAGCTCCCCACGCAGCTCTCTTTCCCCATTGCCCCCCTCAACGCCCTCTAGGGTGGTGCCCACAGGCCGACCCACCTCCCAACCTGGGGAAACCTGGCATTTGCGCAGCTGTCTGTAAGTTACAAAGCGTTTCCCAGCATCTCATGGCGTGCTGATTTCCCCACCTGAGATCCAGTCCCCGCAGGGAGCACCTGTGACTCTTGGGCCATTACCCCTGAGATGCCAGATGGAGCCCGGTGTGCAGAGTCCCTTGCAAAATGTCAGACTGTTGCCAGTAAACAGACACAGCCCAGCGTGGCTCAGCCCTAGCGAGGTGGGCAGGGGATCGGAGCCCTCCGAGGCTGCCCCCGGACCTGATTTTCCAGCTCATTCCCCGCCCCCTCGCCAACCCTCTCCCCCTCCCTGCACTGCATGGGTGAGCAAGGGCCCTGGGCTGCAGACCTGCAGACCGGAACTCACCTGCCCTTCCTCTCCTGGCCCCAGGTGGAAGGGCGGGGCCTCAACTGCTTCCTGCTCTGCCCCCTCCCCGGCGGTCCCTACCCGGGCCCCATCCCCGCCTGACTCCCAGACTTCGCCCTGTCCTGCTCCCGGCTGGCCGACTGAGGACTTCTGCCAGGGCAACTTTATTTCCTTTTTGGCCGAATCTTTTCCTTTGTCACTATCTCTGGTCCCCAGGACTGCTCACATCCAGTGAAGATGGGCTGCCAGCCCAGTCAGAGCTCAGCATTGAGTAGGCGGTACCGTGCTTGGGGGCGGGGTGGGGAGGGGTGGGGGGGAGGGGCCAGAACTCAGTTGAAGTCCCAGCTCTGCTCTTGGGAGCTGTGGTTCTGTCCCTGTGCCAGCTGCCTCCTGCCCGCTATTCAGAGCAGGTACGGAGACAGCAATGTCGTGTCACCCTGACGGCCGCTGAAACTGCAGGACCCGCACCTTGGAGACACAATCCTGGTCCGCTCTAACAAGATCCCGCCAATTCAAAAGCATTTTTTTTTTCAAATTTTATTACACCACTTTTAGACATACAATTGCAAGATGCTCATGTAGAGTTATGGTTCTACAGTGTTCCAACCCATCCCTCCACCCGAACCCATCTCCCATCAGCAATATCCCCACCTCCCTCCCCCCACAACTACTTGGCGGGTTCTGTATGTCTTTTCTCTCCTCTCTATCTCTCCCTCCCGCCAAACTTTCCTGCACATCATAGAATGCAGTACATTAAAGGACATAACTGTTTCCACTAGTTTGATGGACTGCGTGGCCGCGTGACTTAGGGTCCTCATGGTCAGCATCTGGACAGCGAAGGTGGTGGCTAGTGTGGTGGGTGAGTCTCATCTGGCTGCTTCCGGGACCCCCAGAGGGTGATGGGCCCACTCCCAAAACCCATCTGTCTTCCTGGGAGCCCCATGCTCAGCTGGGCCTGGGGCGAGCTGAGTTCCAGCTTCCCCAGCCACGTGTGAGGCTCTTCATGCTATGGCTGGTTCCCCAGGGCAGCTCCTGGGTGGGGCCACCAGGCTCGGCCAAAATGGAGGGGGAAGGGCCGGCCCCAGCTCCATCTGACGAATTCCCAGTGATTCCCGCTTCTGGGAGCTGCCTACCTGGGATCGAACTCATTTTGCTCGGTTAATGTGGTCTTGAGGTAGCATCCCTCCCGGGTGGGCTGATTATGTTGCAGCGTCCGGACAGCGAAGGTGGCAGCTAGTGTGGTGGGCGAGTCCCATCCGGCTGCTTCCGGGACCCCCAGAGGTGATGGGCCCACTCCCAAAACCCATCTGTCCTCCTGGGAGCCCCATGATCAGCTGGGCCTGGGGTGAGCCAAGTTCCAGCTTCCCCAGCCACGTGTGAGGCTCTTCATACTATGGCTGGTCGCCCCAATTCAAAAGCATTTGAGAAATGCTGATGGCTCCCACGCCCAGGGAGCCCCGTCACTCTCCCTCGGGGGTGGCCAGTCTGCTGCTGTGGGAAGCTGGTCTTGGAGCTCAGGTCCTGGTTTGCCACATGAAGACAAGATCTCTCTCTGCCACCGGAGTGCCCAGTGACACCACTGATTGAGGAGGGTCCAGGAGAGGCCTTTGCTCCCTTGAAACCCTGGGAATTCGCATCATACAAGGCATTAGTATTTCTCTTTTTGGGGTCACACCCAGCAATGCTCAGGGCTTACTCCTGGCTCTTTGCTCAGGGATCACTTCTGGTAGGGGTTGGGGGACCATATGGGGCATCAGGGATGGAATCTGGGTCAACTGGATGCAAGACAAGTGCCTAACCCCGCACCCGTATTGAAGCCTTTTATAGGAAAACAGAGTTTTTAGATTTGGAAGTTAAAAAGAAGGTTCCGTTCTTAAGCACACATCCAGTTTTCAAGCAATAATTAAATGAAAGTAGGAAGGAAAAAGGAAATGGATTGTCAGAAGTCAAGCTAGGATGGGGCCTTTTCTACCTGAAAGCCCCCCACCCCCCGACCACCTGCCCCCGCCTCCCATCAGCTCAGGCAGTCCTGTGAAGCAACGTACCCATCTCGCGCCTTTCTTGAAGGCCACATGGAGCTAAACTAGAGCATTTGGATGCAATATGTGACTTCCTGAGCAACAGAACATCTAAGTACGTGAGTGGGCAGTCCCTCAGTGGGGAGAGTCGGGAGACTCCAGGCCCCTGAGAAGGAAGCAGGGCAATTCCTGCTGGTGAGGCACCTTGGTGGGTCAGGGACATAGAGGGACGCGACACAGTTCCGGTCTCACCTCGCCTCCCCGTGTGGAAAGGCCAGTGACTTACGCACCAGAGGCCCTGGGGACGAGCCGCCCTGTGTTAGTAGAGGAATTTCAAGAAGGATGAAGCAAACCTTGAGCTGAGAAGACCCGGATGCTTCCAGAAGATGCCGGGTTGGAAAGGCCTGCTGGCCCGTCGGAGTTTGAGCATGAGGCTCAGAGGGCAAGGCGAGCAGAACCGGAAGCCAGCAAGGTATGTTCATGGGAGGGGCAGTGGCGTCTTCTGCTTTCATAAAGGCCAGAGACCGTCATCCATTACTTTCTCACACACCTTAGGGCGGGAGTCTAAGGTTTGGGCCGGCTCAGGGTGTGGCGAGGACCTTGTTGCTGGGTCTTAGAAGATGGTTTTTTTTTTTTCTTTTTGGGCCACACCCGGCTGCGCTCAGGGGTTACTCCTGGCACTGCACTCAGGAATTACTCCTGGCAGTGCTCGGGGAACCATATGGGATGCCGGGATTGAACCCGGGCCAGCACAGGCCGGCCGCATGCAAGGCAAAGCGCCCTACCGCTGGGCTATCGCTCCGGCCCCAGATGTTTTTTTTCTTTCTCACTCGATTTAATTTTTATTTATTTACTTTTTGCAGCCACAGCCAGTGATGCTCAAGGGTCACTTCTGACTCTGCACTTAGGAATTAGTCCTGGCAGTGCTTGGTAGACCTTATGGGATGCTGGGGATGGAACCTGGGTCAGCCACCTGCAAGGCAAAGGCCCTCCCTGCTGTGCTATGACTCTGGCCCTTTCCCACTTGATTTAAACACCGTGGTTTACAAAGTTGTTCATGATGATTTGTTACAGGCATTCAATATTCCAATCCCAGTCCCATCACCATTGTCACCCTCCCTCCACTATTGTTTCCATTTCCCTAAACACCCCTCAGGCCTGTATTCTTACGTGGCTAAAGGAATGAAGGGACTCTTTGGGGTTTATCTCTAAGGGAACTAACTCTATTTGTGGGGCCTTTAGCTTTATGAATGAATCATCTCCCCAAACCTCCACCAATACTATCCCATTGAGGCTTAGAGTATCATCATTTGATTTGGGTGTGGGGGGACACACAAATACTTAGACCATCATGAAGAGCGCAAGCTTTTTCTCTAGATCAGAATAACAAGTTGAGGTCCTAAGTTCTCCGTTGGCGCTGCTGGGCTCTTTGGTTGTAGCTGGGAAGCAATGACAGGTAATTAGTAAACAAATGAGCATGACCGTGTTCCCATGTAACTTTATTTATACACATTGAAATTTGAATTTCATAGAATTTTTGAGTGTCAAAATATTATTCTCTTAAAGATGCTTTTCGACCATGTGAAATGATCAGAACCATTCTCTGCTTACTGGCGACTGCACGGAAGCACGTAGTGGACTAGCCTTAGCTGGCAGACTATATTCAGATGTAGAAGCAAGGTGAGAGATGGGGCTGATTATGGTGGGCATTAATGAGAAGCTTGTCTTCTTCCCAAACCCAAGTTGGCTGCAGGAATTTATGACATTCAGACTTTCTGACATCTCTGCTTCCTAGGTAAGTGGCTCCCAAGGGGAAGGGTGCCAGATTCAGGATTATTTTGCCTTTTACTGAAAGAGGCAAAGAAAGAGGGAGGAAAAGCTTGCAGAATAAAACTGAGACCCAGTTTTAGGCTTTAAAATAATTTTTTACTTTATTTAAACACCGTGATTTACAGAGCTCCTCAGAATACAGTTGTTTCAGGGATTCCTATTCCAACACCAGTCCTACCACCCATGTGAGTTTTAGGCTTCTTATTTATTTGTTTTGGGAGATGCTCAGGGGCTACTCCCAACACAGTGCTTGGGGGTAGCTCCTGGCAGTGCTTGGAGGAACCATGCTAAGTTGAGGATCAAAGTTGGGGTTCCCCCAGGCAAAGCCTATGCTCTGGCCCTTGACCTTTGAACTATCTCCCCACCCCAACTTTAGGATTTTGTAAGACTGATACCTAAAACTCAGTACGCGAGATGTCAAACCAGGTTATTAAATATTTGAATCTGAAGCTGAGAGTTAAACATGGTGATATTAGTTTAAGTGAGTGGGATAGGAACTGAAGCGATAGTGTATAGGATATTTGCCTTGCACACAGCTGATTCTGGTTTGATCCCTGCGCTTCATATTGTACCGTTGAAAACAGCCAGGAGTGATTCTGAGCACAGAGCCAGGAGTAAGCCCTGAGCATCTTTGGGGTGTGGCGCCCCAAACAAACAAATGAAAGGAAGCATTAGCACGCCAACCAAGTGTCCAGCCCCAGTGAACTCCACAACTAAAGTGTTTGAGCATCGTGATCATGTATGTGATCCTGGCACATGATCATGACCATACATGTGGTCATGGCAGCAATAGCAAAGGGAGGAAAGAGAGACAAAAAATACAAAATTGAAAATTGACTAGAGGAAAGACATGACATACCTAGAGCTTGGGAGGGTGCAGATGAGCTGGTGTTGGGGGGACCCGGGGACATGGTGTCTCAGAAACCAGGGACGAGAGAGATCAGTGAGTAGGCGGACGTGGAAATCATGTCGGTAAGCCTTGGGAAGACACTCTCACCTTTGCAAAGCGAATGAAATGAAGCATTAGTCAGAGAGAGAAGCTGGGATGGCTGTAAGTCAGCCCCCTTCCGTTGAGGTCTTCCCTGGTCCAGCCGAACTCTGTGGATACTGGCTGGAAAGAGACAGGCCTGAGCAAGCATACCCCAATACAGTCGGACTCCAGATGTAAATAAAAAGTGTTGGCAAGATGGGTGTGGGAATGCTGAATGGGACACAATGCTGTGTTTGGGGATCCAAAAAGCAACCCTGGGTAGGTGCTGTCAGCCCGGTGCTGGCAGATGAGGAACCTAGAGGAGGGAGGCGCTCGTGCAGCCGAAAGGAGAGTTTCTACAAGGGAGTTAAGAAACAGCAGCACTTGGGCTGGAGAGTCAAGGGTTAAAGCACTTGCTTGCATGCTGCTGACCCCAGTTTGAATCCCTGGATGATGTATGGTCCCTGAGCACTGGCAGGGGTCACTACTCCAGTCACAGATCCAGGAATAGTCCCTGCCCACCGCTGGCTGTGGCCCAGTATACAAGGAAGGAAGGCAGGAAGGAATTAAAAGAAAGGAAGAAAGAAGAAAGGAAGGTAGGAAGGTAGAAAGGAAGGAAGGAGAGGAAGAGAAAGAAAAGAGATGGAGTGGAGGCATAGAGAGAGAGAGAGAGAGAGAGAGAGAGAGAGAGAGAAGGGGCCAGACTGTGGCTCAAGTCGGAGAATGTTTGCCTTGTATGTGTGAGGCCCGAGTTCAGTCCCTGACCCGTGTGACCCCTGAAGGTGTGACCCTCTTCAAGAAGAACAAAAAAGAAGGCAAGAGGCTTTGGGGACACTGCAAGTGATGGATGTGGCATGCTAGGAAGTCATGATAACAGGACATGGAGCAGTAACAGGACATAGGACAGAATAACAGGACATAGGGAATGACAGCAAACAGACACACTTGGAGCATTAGCCATCATGGAATTCTGAAGTTGCAAAAGAGAGTAAAAGGAAAACGAACAAACCAAACACTGCCATGCCTTGCTGTGTGCCAGACACCAAGCTGGCTGCCTTTTGCACTTCTCTTTAATGTGAGGTTTCCAGTATTAGATAAGCCCAAATTCAAATCCCAATTTTGCAGGGTTTAAGAGCTGTGTGGTAGAGCCTGAGCTTCTCTCAGAGTTATTATAAGGCTTCATTGAGATCACAAGGGCTGGCGAGAGAGAGGACAGAAGTATGTCACTTGCCTTGCATGCAGCCGAGCAGAACCAATGGGAGTGATCCCTGAGCACAAAACCAGGAGTGAGCCTGAGCACAGTTGGGTGTGGCCCAACTCCATGCCCCTCACAAAACTAAAACAAAAACACCCAACAAACACCTGGTCTGGAGATGGTGAGAAGGATGGGTGCAGGAGCTTCTAGGGGAGTAGGGGGTGGGGTGTGGATGATGGGAACAGAGCGCAGGGCATGGGGGAAGAGTGGGGGGCAGAGCTCCTCACTGACAGGAAAATTGTGGCACTGGGACACCATCTTTAATGCTGAGCAAACTGAGTTAGTGGAGGCTGCCCAACGCCAGATGGAGTGGCCCAGGGGAGCAGGAACTCCAGTGGGGAGCGGGCAGGCTCCGTGGCATTGTCTGTGTGCAGGTGAGGGGCTGGCTCCCGGGCGTGGTCTGCCAAGGTCTGGACAGCAGTGAGCAGCAGGAACCCTGGAGGGTTTTCAGACCGAGTGGGAATAACCCTCGGCGGAGTTCACACAGAACTTGATGGTTCATTACACACGCCGCGGGCTGTCTCAGGGATCCAGGGTTCGGTGGCTCAGCACCATTTAGGGCCAGGTTCTGTGGCTGCAGAAGGAGAGGAGAGAAAGCTGCTTCCTGAGGAAGCTGCCAGCTAATAAATGCAGGATAATGAGATTAAAACCCCCTTAGCCTGGTTTTGTGCCAGAGGGCTTTCGTGGAGAGAGATCTGGAGAAGATAAGTGGCTTCTGGGGTGATGGGGAAGTGGCGGATGTTGTGCCTTTGTCCAGCGTTTTCCCACTCTGAGCTGTGCGCCAACAGCAGTATCTCACAGGGCCCAGCAAAAGCTCCATTTTACATAGG